>OVAN01008069.1:0-18718 GCA_900406275.1 Anastatica hierochuntica | reverse complement strand
AATAAGTTCGGTCTGGTTCTTCGTAAAACCGGTCCAAAAATCGGGACAGGGTTCGATCGATCCATGTCCCTGGATCGGTCGATCGTTGTCCAAAAATCTGGGTATTTTCCAGTTTTGCGCGAACACTTCCTTCGAGGCTTGAAATCCATCCAAAATGTTTCCTTTTCGCACATTCAAGCTCGGATCCTGTAAAAACAACAAAGAACACAAAATCGCACCAAAACAATCCGAATACATACTAAAAACCATAGATCTCGAATGAAACTCGTACTAAAAACCTACTAAAATACTGACACATCAAATATCTCCTTGTGAGGTGAATACACATTCATAAATTCTTTGATAACTTGTGGGTCTCCAAGCTATCTTTTTTTCTTGAGCTTTTATTATAGCATTCAACGTGAAAGTCATATATGAAGCCATACTTTCTCCCCTATGTTGATGTACCTTGCAAAAGTAGCAAACACTTGGAAAAAACTAAACAAAATAAAACAAATAAAAAAAGTTTAGTCTAAGAAAAACTTGAAATCCTAATGTTAAACCAAACTACATCCCCACAAAAGGTGTCAAAACTTGATAGAGAATTTTGGTTAGCAATTAATCAATTCAAGTTTTACATTTATAAGACTTTAATAAACTAATAACCCACTAAACCGTAAGAGCACGACAAAGCATTGTATATTTAAGGATCAAACCCAAAGGATGTAGAGATCTAAGCACTAGATTGCAACAAATTCTCCTAAACTAAGCAAATAGAGAGGTGGTGATGGAATCTATTAACTAAAAGATAATAAATGCAAAAGCACAAAACGTAAAGAGTAAAACAAATAAAAATGATTAGACTATGGGTTTAACTATCATGAGAATGAATTAACAATCAAACAATGATGCATAGATTAGATTAAGTACCATCCTAGACATAGGACTTACAAATATGACTAATCCATTTCCATGATACTAATCATTAGTCACATAATGAGACTAATTTTTCAATTTCATTCAAATGATCAATGAGCATTATAACAAGTCCACTTCGTTCATTAAAAACCTTAATCATCAATTCAAAATGGCTAGGTATGTAAAGCTCATATAAGATTGATTCAAGCATTTCATCGAACACCTTCCGGAAAACAAAATGCATTAAGCCTAAAATGACTTTTCCAAACCTAATATAACATTAAGCATAATGAAACATGAAAGATCTAAAAAGATGCAGCCTAAACTATCATCATTCCACCATCAAATCAACCAAATCAAGCCTAACCCATGATCCAACAAAAATTACTCACTAAAGGCCATGTAAAACAAGATATTGTCACTTGCTCTTGATGATATATGTTAGAAGAAGAGTAGAGATGAGATGAGATGGATGAAATAGGATTAGATAAAAACAAATTATTATAAATGCAAGAAAGATCTAAACTTTGTAAAATTGTGTATGTTAAAGGTGAATCGGGTCGATCCGAAAAAAATTGAGTTGAATTCTGCTTTTTTGGACATTTTCCAGGAAACCGGTGGCCTGAACTTTGGAGGTGTGGACCTCCATCAGAGACTGCCAAATTTTTTCCTTTGTCGTGACTTAGCTGGCGGGCAAGCGCAGACCTTCAGTAGGGACCTCTAGTTTTCTTCTTTGTCTCTGCTTACCTGGCAGGCGGGCGCAAATCTCCAGCGCTGACATCCATCTTTCTTATTTCCATTGTTCTCTCCATTCCTTTTGAATCCAATCTCATCTCTCAAATGCATTCATTAGCTACATAGTCTAAAAAACAAACAAGAACATATCAAATGCAATGCAAAAGACATATTCTACACGAAGATGCCTAAAATACTACTCCCTCTTTTTCAAATTATTAGATGTTTAAGGTTTTGGCACATAGATTAAGAAATCATTAATTTTTCTTGTTTTTATAAACTAAAACATCATTTATCATCTAACTAATCACAATTCAACCAATAAAAAATTAATATGTAGAATACAAATAGTCAAAAACGTAAAAAAAAATATTTAATTTTGCATTGAAAACCGGAAACATCTTTTAAATTGAAGCAAATCTTTTACCTAAAACATCTATTAATATGAAATGGAAGGAGTGATAGATGGCAAATGGTGAAGATATGACAAGAGTAAATACTCATATAGATAAAAATGGTTTCTTTTTTTGCCAAATAAAAATGATTTAAAACATGATAAAGTATGTATTTAAATACATGTAAAATAATGCAATATCAGAACTAAGCTAGATCTATGCAGTATTATTTATGTAAACCATGTATCAAATTAAAATTTTAAATCCTTTTAATTTTTTAAGAAGGCTGATAACCCCAAAACAAAACACTATCCTAGAAAGTAGAAATCGTAACTTTATTAATTTGGTGCTGAATGGCATCACATTCGTTGTCGCTTTATTTTAAATTAATAATATTGTGAATGTCACAATAATTGTCACTTTAATCTAGATAATAGTGTATCATCTCTGGAATAAACCTTTAGCTTGCGATTCACGTGAAAAAAGCAATTATGAGTTACAACTTACAAATAAGATAGTAACGACTGAAATATAGTTCCACGTGAAAAATGGTAAAAAAAAATTTCAACAGTAAAATTTAATTTTGGCTTTTGGTAAAATTGGTAGCAAAAGGTTGTAACGTTAATTAGGTGAATAATTATACAGTAACACAACACTAGAAAGTAGATAAAATTTAACAAAAAAAAGATAAAATTATATGATAATTTAATTAAAATTGAATTAAGAAATAAAATTAATCAAATTATTTGAAAACAATGAATAGTAATAGTAATTGAATCACTAGATTTTGATTCGCGTTTTGAAAGCACAAGATTTATTTTTAGGTATATCTAATACAAAGAAAATATAAAGATTATATAATTTTTTTATAAATAAATTATAGTAAAAAAAGACTTTTGCTACTGAAATGTATTAACAATATGAATTACAAATAAGATAGTAACGACTAAATATAGCTCCACTTGTCACGGACTAAACATTCAATTCATTTATGTTATCATTGTCAGATTTTTTTATTGTATAAATCATATAAAGAATTTATAAATACATATTAATTTACTATATCAAATTTTTTCATAAGTTTATTTTCTTTATATTTATATTTTAATTAATTTATGAGTGAGATATGCAATGTTTTTATCAGACCGAGTTCAACCGTAAACGGGAAACATAGTCAGGTTGGTTCAATAATAAATCCAAAAATCGGTTAAGAGACCAAATTAAACCAGTAAAAATGCGGAACCGACGAACCATTGAACCGTATTCAAACCGGGTTCAATTTTAAGCATAAAATTTAATTTATTTTTATTAATTATTATAGTTGTTTGGACAAAATCACACATTTAATTTTAAAATATTATTATTTTAAGCATTTTGTTTAATATTTAAGATAATATGTTTGTTCTCAACTATAATATTAGTTTAAAATAATAGATTTATTCTTAGTTGGAGCATCTCTAAAAGGACCCTCAAAACTTCAAATTTGAGGTTTTTTGTTCTCCAAAAGGGCCTTTAAAACCTTAAATTTGAGGTATTGAATAGTGAAACCTCAAATTTGAGGTTTCACTATTCAAAACCTCAAAACACTATTCACTTTTCTATTTGGTCTTTATAATTATGCATCTCTCCTAAAAATCTACTAGTATTTATTTATTTATAATTTTTTGCCGTTATATAATTTTCTATCATAATATCATATTTAATATATATTTATAAATTTTATTATTACATAAAATTAAACAAAAATATTTAATGTTTTTTGTTATATAATGTTATATAACGTTTGTTGTTAACATTGTGTGTAATATTTTTGTAAGTTTTTATTTACTTATGAAAGTTTAGTGATAATAACTAAATATTATATTAGTTGAGGACTATAATGCAAAACACAAACAGTTTTAGAGATAAATTTGAGGTTTCTTTTTGGAGCATTTGACCCTCAAAACCTTATTTTGAGGATTTGCCACCCTCAAAATGAGGTTCCCTTTTGGAGATGCTCTTATAATATCATTTGTAAAAGTATCATTAAATCCAGTTGAACTCGGCCGGATCACATCAATCCACGATCCAGAAATTATCCAGTTTGGTTACAAACCGTCTTTTTTTAATTGTTAATAAGTTAAATTAATTATAAATATTTTTTAAAAAAAAATATTTAAAAATTAAAAGGATAATCATTTTCCCATTACCTAAATTAATTAGCTAATTAAAGGATTAAATAATCAAATTGTTAGGCAATATGTTATGGTGTATAATTAATATTAATATAAGAGTGCAATATTGATAATATCACATGTAAATAAAGGTTGTTGTGCTTCTGTTTTAATAGTATAGATATATTGGTCCGAAAATTGAGTTAGTCTATTCAAAAAAGCTATTGGAAACATGTAAAACAATTACAAAATGTTTGAGGAAAGAAAATTATCCCAAAATCTAACTTTTTACAACATAACATAAAATTATATCTACATACAGTAGAATCTGTATAAATAAGATAAATTAATAAATTTCGTCGGTGTTGTCTTCTCAATCTGCATCCAAAAGCTATGAAGAGTTCTAGAAGCGATTATTGCTTCTCTAAGGGTAACTATTTCTACATGCTCCATAACATTAAGAATAGAAGCCACAATTTCTTCCAAACTCTGACTTTGTAGCATGTACCTTCACCCCGATAATCAAGTAAGCTATTGCATCCACAATTTCTTTTGTACTCACATAACTCTTTTCATACTTGATTTGTCATTGCCGATTTTGCAACACCTTTTAGATTAGAAGCCATTATTATTTTGTTGTAAAAAAAAAGATGGATCTATTACACTAACGTGAATATGATTTATAAAATCTAGAAAAGAAGAAGAACACGTAGAGTTCAAAGCCACGTACGATAAGAAAAATGGAAATTAAAGAATTATGAAATTTTAACATATAAGATATGCAAACAACAGATAAAAAGGAAATTTAAATAAAAAGACAACAAAAATACTAACTTTAAAGAATGTTTCTATTTTAAATAATTCTTTTGTCAACAAAAGCATTAAAAATTAGGTAAAAAAAAATTTAAAAAAGGCTTGGTAACCCAAACAAGGGGTATAGAGTTTACATTATCGAATATAGATAACCTCAACCTTGCACTACATACTAGTTTTCGGTCTTTTCTTTCATTGATCGATGTAAATACTTGAAATCCACCGAGGTGAAAAGAGATGATAGCTTCTGGATCTTTGCTAGTTGTGTTGAAAAAGCTGGCCAATTCTCTGGGTTCGCCACCATCAGCAGCAGCTTCGTAGAATCTGTTTGGAACGTAACGATCTTCTCCTGCAACATATACAACCACTCCATTGTCTACATGAGTGCATCTAGCTATGTATGTAAAGGAGACTCGCTTCGTCATTGACCCTTTGCTCCCATCATCACGTAACCTGTCATGGAATTACAAGAGAACCACTCAAGGCTAGAGAAAGGGACATCACACTTCCAGGATCCGTCAATTTGACACAGAAGACCTTGGACTGTTGGAGTTGAAGATATTGATGCCAAAATAGGGCCATTATCCCCATCCAAGCTTGCGCCTCACTTCGATAAATTTTTAACATTTCTGGAGCTTGCCTATCTTTTCCATTATATAATTTATCGTTTCTTCATTTCCAGATGAACCACAAAATCCACGGGAAAACCTTTCCTTTTACATTATCTACCTCTATATCTAGAATCCTCCAGTATAGAAAATCCATATTTGACAAAATCGAAGTTCCGGGAAAAACCCTTGCAATCGACGGTATATCGGATAGTGCCCAAGTCTGCATCGCAGGGGGGCACTCAAACAATGCATGACTGATGGTTTCGATTGCATATCCACATCATGGACAATTCATCTCACATCTAATACCCCTCGGCCGTAATCTTGAATTCACCGGCAGACTACCAGATGTGACTTGCCACATAAAATGTTTCAGCTTTGCTGGTGCTTTCACCCTCCATGCTTGAGCTAAAAGAGGTTTAAAATCCGGATCGTATAAAGGTGGTACTAATACCCTCTCCCATCACTTTGTGCTTCATAATAACCTGATTTAACCGTATATATCTCATTCGTTGTGAGGGCTCATATAATCCTATCAGATGTAGCAATCATAATAATAGGTATAGTTCGTAAGGATTCATTAACCTCCCTATTAAAGTCAAGGAAAATTGTTGAACCCGAAGAGCGATACTTTCCGTAGAGAGTCTTACAGACTCAATACGCACCACCCATTTTCCTTTGTTTGCTGCCATTTTTGCCATCTTACAACTCTCACCAACCTCCGATAGTTCATTGTCACCACCGTAACAGTGCCCCTTATCCACTGATAGATTTAACAAGCTTTTTTTGTATATCTGTGAGGTTCTCTTGTCGCAAAGTCCGAGAACTTAATGTTGAAGAATGAAGAAACGAAGCCATCAAATCACATTCAGATACTACAAACCCACCTAGACTAAGATCTGTCAAAATAATTCTCATTATGTAATTGAGGATTCAATAATGTAAACTTCGGATTCTGTGATCCTTCATATTAAATTTGAAAAAAAATCTTTGCATATTTCATTCTCTAACCCTAGCCAAGCCACTTTCCTTAATCTTAGAAGCAAATCATATAATCCAAACACCATATCTCACTTCCCTCGCATCAAGACCGAATCTCTTTCCCACTGAAGATCGCGAGTGATACAGAGGAGACCCTTCTGCATGTCTCTCATTGATTGCCCTTGTAAACCATTATTGCCCACATACCCTCCAATCTTCTTACCCACAACTAACATTATCCTAATCGACCACAACCCACCACTCCTTCCCTTGATTGAGCCACCTTTGCGAAGCCCTGCCTTCGAAAAACCTCACCAGACCATATCTCGTCTAAATCCCACCTATGATTTGTTGTTCTGACCATCCACCGCCGCCGCCAAGCCAGAGAAACCTAAGTCACCATTCCTTGTCGCCATCGAGAGAGAGAAAAACAATTATAAAATCCAAACAGATGTTGATTTCCTTTTAATAAAGTCGGTTTTACTCTACTTCTAAAATGTTTTATTTTTCGAAAGCAGTGTTCCTCTCTTGTTATAGAAGCAATATATATTCCTCCTCGAGCAAGGAATATAACAGTATGTCATCTTGGCTATATAAGCAACTACTCAAAGCCACGGTCCAGAAGATTTATTTATCTTTATAGTTATAATTTGTTCTTGTACAAAATTAAAATTAACTAAAATTGTGTACATGATACAATTTTACCGAATTTATTCAAAATATTTTTTATGATTTTCTAGAAATTAAAAGTGTTCAAATTTTTTAAGTACCTAGATTTAACTCTTGTATGTTCGACTACTTATTTCGTTCTTTACAACTGTTAAAAATCTCTGGTATATTTTTTTGTAGACCAAGAGGTTAGAGCCCGTAGACCCTCAATCACCCAAGATCAGGACATACATGGTAAGATCCACATCTTTGACGAACCAACCCCTTCCAACGTAACTCGAACTAATACCCTCTCCCATCACTTTGTGCTTCATAATAACCTGATTTAACCGTATAGATCTCATTCTTTGTGAGGGTTCATATAATCCTATCAGATGTAGCAATCCTAATAATAGGTATAGTTCGTAAGGATTCATTAATCTCCCTACTAAAGTCAAGGAAAATTGTTGAACCCGAAGAGCGGTACTTGCCGCAGAGAGTCTTACAGACTCAGTACGCACCACCCCTTTTCCTTTGTTTGCTACCATTTGTGCCATCTTACAACTCTCACCAACCTTCGATAGTTCATTGTCACCACCGTAACAGTGCCCCTTATCCACCGATAGATTTAACAAGCTTTTTTGTATATCTGTGTGGTTCTCTTGTCGCAAAGTCCGAGAACTTAATGTTGAAGAATGAAGAAACGAAGCCATCAAATCACATTCATATACTACAAACCCACCTAGACTAAGATCTGTCAAAATAATTCTCATTATGTGATTGAGGATTCAATTATGTAAACTTCGGATTCCGTGATCCTTCATATTAAATTTGAAAAACAATCTTTGCATATTTCATTCTCTAACCCTAGCCAAGCCACTTTCTTTAATCTTAGAAGAAAATCATATAATCCAAACACCATATCTCACCTTCCCTTGCATCAAGACCGAATCTCTTTCCCTCTGAAGATCGCGAGTGATACAGAGGAGATCCTTCTGCATGTCTCTCATTGATTTCCCTTGCAAACCATTATTGCCCATATACCCTCCAATCTTCTTACCCACAACTAACATTATCCTAATCGACCACAATCCACCACTCCTTCCCTTGATTGAGCCACCTTTGTGAAGCCCTGCCTTCGAAAAACCTCACCAGACCATATCTCATCTAAATCCCACCTATGATTTGTTGTTATGACCATCCACCGCCGCCGCCAAGCCAGAGAAACCTAAGTCACCATTCCTTGTCAACATCGAGAGAGAGAAAAACAATTATGAAATCCAAACAGTTGTTGATTTCCTTTTAATAAAGTCGGTTTTACTCTACTTCTAAAATGTTTTATTTTTCTAAAGCAGTGTTCCTCTCTTGTTATAGAAGCAATATCTATTCCTGCTCGAGCAAGGAATATAACAGTATGTCATCTTGGCTATATAAGCAACTACTTGAAGCCACGGTCCAGAAGATTTATTTATCTTTATAGTTATAATTTTTTCTTGTAGAAAATTAAAATTAACTAAAATTGTGTACATGATACAATTTTACCGAATTTATTTAAAATACTTTTTATGATTTTCTAGAAATTAAAAGTGTTCAAATTTTTTAAGTACCTAGATTTAACTCTTGTATGTTCGACTACTTATTTCTTTCTTTACAACTGTTAAAAATCTCTAGTATATTTTTTTTTGTAGACCAAGAGGTTAAAGCCCATAGACCCTCAATCCCCCAAGGTGAGGACAGACATGGTAAGATCCACATTTTTTACGAATCAACCCCTTCCAACGTAACTCGAACCAAAACTTCCTCGATTTTTTACCACTGTATCAACACTTCGTCGATATGTATATTTAATGTGAGTCATATACTTTTTATGGTTTTATTTATTTGTTGTGACACAATTATGATTCAAATACGATAAAATGTATTTTATGGAAAAAACTGTAAAAGAGATTTGGGCCAACTTCAAAATATTTTGCACATAGCTTTAGAAAATTTTGTAGTTGTGTAAGTACATTTGCAACAATTTTTTTTAAATAAATGGTGTAGCTATATGATTATAGCAAATGCCATGTCTTTTTTTCAAGCTTCCGTTGTATCTCTGTAAGCGTATTCAATTTGCACTTACGCGATTCTGGTGGGATGATAAACAAGACGCACAGAAGATGTCTTGGTTCTCTTGGAAGCGTTTGACTCTTCCAAAAGTTGCGGGTGGCTTAGGATTTAAGGATGTGGAGGCCTTTAATGATTCTCTTTTGGCTAAACTTTCCTGGCGGCTTCTAAAGAATCCTAACTCTCTAGTGGCTCGGATTCTTTTGGGCAAATATTGTCANGGGGCCCCCCCCCCCCCCCCCCCCGACATCTATGTCTTATGGTTGGTGGGGGATTATGGTCGGCTGTGAGGTCCTTCGTCGGGGTCTTGGCTGGATTATAGGGGATGGTATGGATGTGAAGGTCTGGGGGGATTGTTGGCTCTCTACCTCATTCCCCCTGGCTGTCCTGGGCCCTCCGCCAGAGGTGCTTCATGTTGCTAACTTGCTTTCTACTCATTCTCGGGCTTGGAATTGGGAAGTAATTAATGAAGTTTTACCGCATTATTCTTCTGTTATCTCTTGCCTGGTGCTTGGCTCTACAGCTCGGAGGGATTTTCTAGTCTGGTTGTTTAACAAGAATGGGCAATACTCTTGTAAGAGTGGTAACTCCCTCCTTACTGCCTCTGATTCACATATACATAGTGATTTTAATCGGTTGAAGAATATTTGGTCTATTAAGACCCTTCCTAAGCTCCAGACTTTTTTATGGAAGGCGATGAATGCAGCCCTGCCGGTTCGCGCTGCCCTCCTCTCCCGTAGAGTTATCGACGATCCTTCTTGCCCTCGATGTGGTACCCTGGAATCGGTAGATCATGTCCTCCTCCAGTGTCCTTTTGCCCAGGAGGTTTGGGAGAAGGTTCCTTTAGACATGCCATCCTTTTCTTTGACTCCGTCTTTGCCTGCCTTTCTCTCGAGCATGCGTGTCTCTAAGGCTCTGCCACCAACAGGGTTATCGGCGGCAATTGTTTACCTTTGGGTTTGTTGGCAGCTCGGGAAGGCTCAAAATCGGTTGTTGTTTAACTAAGAGTTAACTTATGTGGAGGAGCTAATTTGCATTGCCTTAGCTGACGCCAGTGAATGGCAAGCTTCTGCTTTTCTCCGTGGGAAGGCTACTGGCCCTTCGAATCCTATACCGTCTCTTGGTGTTCCCCCTGCTTCATTTTGGCTTTTGCCATCAGCGTATCGTTGTTGGGTGGATGCTTCTTGGGATTCTTCTACGAAGACGTGTTGTATGGGTTGGGTTTTCCATAGCCCTAATAGCGCTCTTTTAGGTCAGTATTTTACTTACAAGGATGGTGTGCCTTTAGTACTTGCGGCAGAGGCTTTGGCTTTGTGGAATGCTTTACGACAAGCACTTGTGTTGGGGATTGATGACGTGCTTCTGCACTCGGACTCCGAGGTATTGGTCAATTTGATCAATCGTCATGAAGATCACATTGGTATTCTTGGTCTTCTCTCTGATATTCGGAATCTCATTCCGTCTTTTTCCTCGTTTTCTATCGCTTTTATTTCCCGAACTGCAAACTCTTTAGCAAATTCGCTTGCGCATCGAGCTCTTTGTGCTCAAAATCCTTCGGTTTGTGAAGTCTAATAAAATGTTTTCTTTTGTGACAAAAAAGCAAATTTTGATTCTAGCAATAATAATAAATTGCTACAAATATTTAATCACCTAATTTTTAAGATAACAATATCCTAATTTCGAAAATTATAACAAAGTAACTTTTATGATATGTTTAACAAAATGTATAGAATTAGGAAGAATTTATAACAACTAAAAAAATTAGTAAAGTAGCTAAGGCTTTTAGCATATGTTTCCCGGAGTAAAGAAACAGTCTCATTCGCATACTAAGAGAATCTTCAATCCAACTCTATTTTCAACTTTAAAATAAAGTAAGCCCAAACTGCGTCTAATAATTAGTAAATAATTTGCTACAATTTATAGATAAGTGGTTCTAGTTAGATATAATTTCACATGAAATATTACAACTAAAATAGTTATTTTATTTGTCTTTGCTTTATATCAGCTTTGTCTTAAAAGATTTTATAAATTATTCTCGTGTACATCAAATTTATGGATTTATATCAATTGGTAGAAAAACATCAGAAGTGGTCACCGATTGGTAGAAAAACATCAAAAAGTGGTCACCGATTTGTTGGAAAACATTAAAATTACAATAGATTTTAAAAAACATATGAAAATTCTGCCATTAATACGGTATGGTGGTCACTGCACCTTCATGAAAACAAAGTCGCCACGCAAGATGGAACCAAATTGTTTTTCTCTTTATAATTTAAACACACCAAAGAAGAAGAAAAAGCTCACTCACACAAAAGTCTAAAGAATTCTCTCTGCCTTACAAAAATAAAAAGAACCCTAAAATCTTGGTGATTCAATATGGCAGGACAGTCGAGGAAATGGATGATTCTGGTGGCGACGATTTGGATTCAGGCTTTCACAGGGACGAACTTCGATTTCTCGGCTTACTCTACGGATTTGAAATCGGTTTTAAAGATTTCGCAGGTGCAGCTTAACTACCTCGCCGTGGCTTCCGATCTTGGGAAGGTTTTCGGGTGGTCTTCGGGGGTTGCGCTCATGTATTTTCCGCTTTGGACGGTGCTTTTCGCGGCGGCGTTTATGGGATTCGTTGGTTATGGAGTTCAGTGGCTCGTCATCACTAACTTTATCTTTTTGCCTTATATCATGGTAATACTTTCTTTTTGGTTTTATTTAAGATCAATACTTATTTACATAGTTCAGCAAAAATTGCATTAGTAGAATGGTCTACAAGTTTTTCTGACCAAAAAAATGGTCTACAAGTTACTAGATCATTGTTAAGAAAGTGAAATATACAATCCAAGAACTTGTTGGTTACCGCAAAAAGGGAAAAGTTCTAATGGCCGATAGATTTACGTGTTAATAACTCCGGGTTCAAAATCTCTTGCAATTTAGGTGATTGGTAATTGGTTGTAGGAACTTTAGCTTTTTATACAGTTTTATTCTCCAATCACATTTTAACATCCTAACAGTTTTAAAAGCCCTTCTTAATTCTCTCACAGTTTATTTTTCTTTTCTTGTGACTTTTTTAAAAAAAAAATTACAGTCAATATTTTAAAGTGAAAATTTTGACAGCAATTTTTAATTTTAAAGTCATTACAATTACAGTAATTACAATTCAAATCAATCATCCAGTAATTTTTAATTTTTATTATGCATAGTCAATATAAATATTTATATAATATTAAAAAAATCTTTGATTTCAAAAATTTATTTATACTATTTCTTAAATTAATATACTTTATTATATGTACGTTAAAACTAGGTAGTGATATATTATGCATATGAGTGAAATATTTTGCAATTTTGACATTCTATCCGCTATAACTATTATACTAGCAACTAGATGTTGACTCGTGCGGATGCACGGGCATGGTGAATTTTCATGAAAATATTCTTAAAATACACTAAATGACACCTTGTTTGATTTAGGAAACGTTGTTTGTAAAATTTTTTCGCAGTTAATGACTAAACTTGTTTTTAATTGGAATACAAAAATTGAAAACACTAAGCAAATTTCTGGGGATCACACTTTTCATGTTCTTTTTAGCCCCTCAACACACCTAGCAACCGACGGAAAAAAAAACACATCTAGCAACCTGGAAAATTCAAAAAAGCAATGCAAACTAAGTACCAACATTTTGAAGCACATTTATGTGAGCGAGTACATTAGAAGCAACACCTAAAAAATTAAATAAATAGAGACAAAAACATAAATCTAGAGCATATATATGTTTTGATAACAACCATAGACCATATGTTTGTTTTACACCTAGCAGTAAACAAATATGTTGAGTTTTACATGAAGAAACATGTAAAATCATATTATCATTTTAGCGATACGTTGAGTTTTTAAAACATGGAGTTTACACCTACCTAAAATTTATATTCACCATATGTTTGTTTTCGGAGTTTTGAGAACAACTATATATAGATCATGAAATTGCTGATGAATTTAATCCATAAGAATGCAGATAGCTTTTAGCCCACAAATGAATGCATACAATTTAAATTGCGATGACAAAAACAATACCAGAACTTCCAAGTTATATATACTCAGGTGCACTTGGACCATCTGTGAGGTATTGTTTCATAAAAGGTATAAGAAAGTCCAACTTGGAAATATTATTTTTGAAAGTGAAAGAAATGGTAATGTGAAATTCAAGTACAAATTGGTGATAGGAGGAAACGACCAATTACACAATTGGGATTCATCTGAGCCGATATGAGAAAGAGCTGTTGGCGGAGTTGCATAAAGCTTTAATGTAATTATAAAAGAATATGACATCGTAAATTCCAAATTAGGAGTTTTCTACTATTAATTATTGTTAAGGGATTTTGAGGGAATAAAAATTAGGGTTTCAATGTGTGAGAACTTATAGCTAAGGTTAATGTATAAGCTAGACTTTTTTTAATTACTTAAAATATCAAAATTTCCAATGGGGTAATTTAGTCAATTATATAGACATAACCTTGTTTTTAGAGAAAAATAACCGAGAACTAATCAGAACGCGACACATAGGCGATTAGTCTTTTTCATTTTTTTTCTCCACAAAAAATGCAAATCTTATAAACGCGTCATGTCACTAACAAATTATGTGAGCGCGACACATTGAAAATTGATTTCTCATATAATATATATAGATACTAATCATAAACCATTTTTTAAGCAGCAATATTTTTATTGTCCATATCTTATTAGATTATTATATTTTTATTGAGGTCTTAAAAAATGTATTTATAATATTTTATCATTACACTTAATTATATATGCAGAAGAACTCTAAAATAGATATGTATTCAATTTTGTGCAGAATTTTTCTCACTTTTTATTTTGCTTATTTTTTTTAAAAATTCATTGTTTAAATTTTAAATAATTAAATTACAGAACACTTTATTTTTTGTTTACATATTCATTTTATGAATTTTTTCTAATAGAAATGTTCTTAGTTTTTTAAGGAAAAAGTTTAAAATATTTCCTTCTCTGTATATTAAGAAATATACAAATTTTAAGAAATTAAAATCTTAAAAAAGTTATTTAAGAAATTAATTCATTACAAATTTTAAAATATTTCCTTCTCTGTATATTCATGTTTCCTTTATTTTTAAATTAAAAATGTTATTAATAATTGTTTCTTTATTTTAGAATATAATCTACATAAGGTTAATCTTGTCACTAGACATTAAGGGTACATTTGTATTTTACCACGTTAACTTTTAATGCGAGCAAAATTCACTTCTCGAATAATATATAAGATTTTTTATTTTTTTTAAATTTCATTGTTTAAATTTAAAATTAAATAAATTATCAAAAATTTGTTTTTTTGTTTACATATTCATTTTAAGAACTTTCTCAAATTAAAATGTTCTTAGTTTTTTAAGAAATTGATTCATTACAAATTTTAAAATATTTCATGTTTTTAAAAAAAACTTCCTCTATTTTTAAAATAAAATTCTATTAATAAATTTTATTTATATACTTTTTAGAAAATTATTAATACAAGGTTAATCTTGCCATTAGTCAAAATAATTCATTAAGGGTGCATTTGTGTTTAATCACTCTAACTTTTAGTGTGAGTCAAATTCACTTCCCAAATATAATATAATCCTTATATATACGGGTGATATTTTACCCGGATTCGAATACTTGAACTGAAACCGATATGGAAAACGAAATTGAACCAGAACCTAGTAAAATACTAGAGTGGATTCAAAGTGTGAGGTAGTTCGGGTATCAGGTATATCCAGAACCGAGCAGGTATCAGATACCCAAATATCCAATACCATAATATATTTATGATTAAGTTAGATTTCAAATTTTTTTTAGTATTTAAAATTTTTTTTAGGCATTTCGAATATTTTTAGTAATTTTGAATATTTTCAAGTACTTTCATATATTTTATACTAGTTTGTTGCCCGAATCATATGTGGACTCATAATTTTTATAAATATCTTTAGAATTAATAAATTGATAATGTAGTATATATTACTGTTCTAATTTATTATGCATGGTAAATATAGATGTTTATATAATATTCTAAAATTTTTCATGTTCAACTTCTGGTCATATCACTTTTAAATTTAGGTGATAGACTTTATTATACATAAAATCGTTTAAATCAAGTTTGTTCCACCTAACATGCTCTACACTAAACTATTTTACGAATTATGGTATTCGAGATTGCTAAATACTATGTTTCTAATCTATTGATTAAAAATATAATTATTTGATCATAATAATAATTTTTTGTGAATGAAATTATTAATATTTTTGAAATTTGAATAGATGTAGTGTAAAATAAATAAATTATTCGGTTGATGTTTATTTAATAGTTTTTAATTTGTGGTAAGATTTATCTTGTATCTAAATCTAAAAAGAAATTATTACCTATTAAAAATTATACATTTATATACAAATACTTATTCATTTTTCAAAATATTTTTATTTTCTTTTTTGAAGTATTTCAATTTATTTTCAAATGTTAAGTTTAGCAATTAATTCATTGAGAATAGTTTTGTAATCAACCATCTCAACTTTTAATCTCATGCAAATTCACTTCACAAATATGATATAGATTTTTGGTTATGTTCAAAATAAATTTTTTAGCAACCAAACATTACTTTAAACTTCATTCCATCATTGATAGCCCAAGGCGGAGGAAAATAGTCCATAATGTTAAAATCATGGAAAAAAGTTCGAGCACCTCGAGCTAGACAATCCACTTGGATGTTCTTTGTGCGTGGGATTTTGTGCGCGGGATGACAGATAGATATTTGGAAAATGTCTACGAAGAGCATGAATATCTTGTAAGAGAATGTTGAAAGTTCGCCTGTCGTCCGATTAATTTAGGATATTTAAGAGGTCAATGCAGTCCTTCTCGAAGGCTTGATAATTTATTTTTCTTTCGCGTATACCCACATTAAAGCTTCCACCTCTGAGTGTAGCGGAGAAAGACTCCTCCGCCTATGACAGTTTGCCCCTACTAGAATTATTTTCTCATCTCTCTCCATGCAGACCCAACCAAGTTCCGATGTTGCATCTGTCTGTTTCCAAGATCCGTCCACACGGCAAATTAAACCATTGGTCTCCCTCAGCTGAGTATGGGCCTGCTCTCCAGAGACAGGAAGTATGATATGCACTTCCTTCCATGCTAAATATTCTATTTCTGTATTTTTAAAATTTTCTTCATTCTCTAATTGTACTCTTTGGAAGACCTTTTGGTTTTTTGATTTTCATATGAGCCATAAGATTCTTGGAAAAATGCCATGTTGATCCCTATCTTGACGCTTTAGGGATTCCTCCAAAATAAATAGTCGATATTGGTATAAAGTGACTGTGTTGGGATACATCTCCTCCCTTGTTGAGTCGATACAGAAGTTCCAGATTGGTAGAACCGTTGGACATTCGAAAAAACATAATTAATCGTCTCCTCATGAATACCACATCGCTTACACACCGTATCACAACTTATTCCCCTACAAACCAGTTTTATGGCCACCGCCAGACTCCCCGTAATAACTTGCCAAAGAAAATGTTGTAATTTCAGAGGCATTTAATCTTTCCAGCAAAAGCTTTTAAAATCTCCAAACCAGGTCCCCAACCATTTTGTAGTATAGTTTTAGTGTATTTTATAAAAATTAGGTATTTGAGTATATTTGATACATGAAAAGCCTATAATACCTGAAATACCCAAATCCATATAGGATCCGAAAAACTTTCAGGTATCTCTATAAGCACCGAAGTCGACAAGGACCTAATGAAAAATGAACCAAATCTGAAGTGAAAAATATCCAAATAGATTCAAACCTCTGAAACCGAGTAATCAATATCCGAATGGATCCAGTCTGATACCCGAGTGCCCACCCGTATTTTCATCTACAAAACATATCCATATATTAAAAACGACATATAAGTGAATGTTCATCATTCCCTAGTAAAGTTTTACTCTCTAAAATAATAAATTTATTATGTTTTTTCAATAATCTATTTCACTCTAACATAAAATTTGTAAATTATCTCTATATTAATAATTAGAAAATGAATTTGGAAGAATAACTTTTAATTTATAAAAAAAATTATAGTATATGTCATTGGAAATAAATATAAAAAAAAAACTTCATTAACGGTAGAATGACATTAACAAAATATTTAAAAAATATGCAATCTAAGAACTAAGTAAATCTTTGACAATAAAAAGTAAGTAAATTATATTACCAAACATCCCACCTAGAACTTTCATACTATTCACACAACCAAACATTCTATCATTTTTATAAAATATCTTCAAATTAGGTATATTTATTTTTAAAATAAGTAAAATAATCTTTAAAATTATTTAATTTCTTACAACTATGTTTTAAAAATAACTTCAAATAAAATATACTTCAAAATAGAAAATATACTTTTAATTATAATATATGTATATAGGTAATTAATATAGAAAATCCTGATCTTATAAAAATGATTAAAATGTATAAAAAAGACTGATTTAGTTATATAAATAATTAATAGGTATGTATTTTCATGATAAATAAAATTTATTTTAAAATTAATGCAATACAATAATTGTCTCTTAAACCATGTTAAACCTTTTACCAAATACACTTCTTAACTTCAGTGATTTTTCAAAAAGCAATTATATTCCAATAGTAATATAAAATCATATGGATGCATATGGTCAAGTTATCATTTTATCACAATAGTTATAAAAATTATGGTTAAGAGAGTATAGTTGAAATAGATTCTACTTTTACTCTAAAATAATTAGATAAGATCATAAATATCTATTCATGTAAAAATATTAACAAGAAAATACATTTGAAAACAAGCGACTACAAGAAAATACTTTTCCAACAATTGTAATTTTTATTTGTTGTCATAATTATAGAGCTTCAATTTTCTCTAAACACTTGGTCTTACTTCATACGCTTAAGGACATTTCTAATATATTACTTTCTTTTTCCTAAAATAGAGCGACTCAAGAATCGAGTGGATTTTGTTTCAATGTATTATTTAAAAATAGAGCAACCAATAGAACTTTTTAAATATGGGATAAACTCATTTTTTCTATATTGAAGTTGTAGATAGAGTGGAGTTAGAACAAATTCTACTGCAATTTTTCCTCTAGTCAAAATTTGTAAATAATATTGTGCAACTGCTATAACATAAACTATGTGCATAGCGCGGAATGTACCGTAGATTTCTTTAAAATATGTTAGAGTTTTTTGGTGTTGTAATGTTAGAATTGAAAACTATTTTAAAAGAAAAAACATGATATATTGGTTTTTCTGTTTCCTTAAAATGACTTTTAAAGTTAGTTGTTATACATTTTTGATATATATA
>OVAN01008068.1:0-18719 GCA_900406275.1 Anastatica hierochuntica | reverse complement strand
ACTACTAAGTTCAAAATCCAAATGATACCTTTTAAAGAACAAATCCAAATTCAGACATGATGTGCACTTAATATAATATGTCCAAATTTATATGTCATGTATAATTCTCAAAGTAGTAATGACAAATCATATTCAATTATTCCAAGCATTCAAACAACCTCCTAAATTTTAGCTATGAAAGAACCAAACACCAACTTTCGTTTTATGGGAAATTAGAAATCAAAATTCATGAGTTTTTCAACCACTTCAACTAGCTTCCCAAATTAAGAAAGTGGTAAAAGGTTCTTACCACATCTAAAACCCAAAGCCAAAAACAACAAACAAGTTCAAGTTTTCTTAAAATAGAAAATTCAAGTACTATTTACTTCAAACACACAACTTTAGATTCTTGCAATTTTAAGTGTTTCTAAGAAAATGTAGCTCATGAAACTTTCATAACCAAGCCTTCTCTATCCTAGCATCCCATTAAACATCATTGTCTCCCTTTTTAAACTAAAAATCGAAAATCGAGAATTGCAAGAGGAGGCTTTTAGAGATTTTCATACCATGTTCTTGATGTTGTGAAGAGAATGGAATGAGGACAGAACCTTGAATGAATTGAGAAAAACAGAACCAAAGATTTCTAATACAAATTTTCTCCTTGAAAACAAAAGCTTCTTCCTTGGTAAAATTCTTTTGAAAATGGCGACAATAAGGAAAAGGAGAGAGAAAAAAATAGCTTCTTAAAGTTATGGTTGAGAATGAACTAGTACAAAACTTATTTAAAAGGTGGTCTCCAAATTTCT
Organism: Anastatica hierochuntica; assembly: GCA_900406275.1. Lineage (NCBI taxonomy): Eukaryota > Viridiplantae > Streptophyta > Magnoliopsida > Brassicales > Brassicaceae > Anastatica > Anastatica hierochuntica. The sequence goes on along the minus strand of OVAN01008068.1, from coordinate 17,934 downwards.
AAAAATTCAAGTTTTAAAGGGGACAAATTGCAAAGTGGTGCAAATTTTGATGTTTCTTTTAAATTGGGAGGAAAACTTATTTTCTTGAACTTGTAAAATCTTACACCAAAGGTTTTAAATTGATCAAAAAGGATTTAGTTTTCTTAAATCAAGCTTTTACAAAATCACTCTTGAAAATATTTTAAATTGTGAAATGCAAATTGGATACTTGAATTTAGGAGAACTTACCTTGGCCAGTGGAGTGTCTTAAAATTTTATTCATATCGACTTGTTGGAAACATCAATCCATTACTCCATTTTCTCCTTGATCTTTTCCTTTATTAGCTCTCGTTTGGTACCTAAGCTTAGAGCCTAAGAATGTCTTTGGAAAAAGTTTTCTCCAAGACAAAATCACCATTATTGAAATTAAAAGCATGAAAATTAAAGACTTAAAGAAATATTTACAAAGGATATGCATTAGATTGCCTCTCAAGTGCGCTTATTTAAGGTCATTAGCTTGACCGTTCTTATTTCTTCCTTGATTGGCGAGATTAAGGACCGCCTCCTCATGGCTAGGTCCTCTTGTAGACTTCCTTATCACCCATTCCTTGATCTTGTTGAAGTTTCTCATTGCATTATCTTTGTTGAAATAGGGATTGTAGCTACGCTTGAAGGTTGTCCCTTGAGTGATGGTTACATCCTTTGTCGTGCCCAAGTCTTCGTGTGGCACATTTCTTACGAGGTCTTCCTTATAAAATAAATCCAAAACTCCATCCTTTTCAAAGCTCTCATAGACTTTCTTCTCTCAATACTACCCTTCTTCTTTGGTTCCTTTAAGTAGACCATACAACAAAAAGCATTGTCCCTTTTGGTTTTAAGCATTGAGTAGGAGACTCCTTCATCAACATTTTTCAAAACGAGCTATTTTGCATCAATGTCTTTTGAAGCTCCAGTAGTGAGGAGGAATGGAGTTCCTCAAATCAATGGGAAATTGGCTTTGTTGGACTTAGTATCCACAACCACAAAGTCGCACTTAACAAGTGTATTGTTGACCCTTAGCTCCATGTTCTCAAGCCTTCCCATAGGATTCTATTTAGATGCATCCCCAAGTAGGATGGGATCTGCTCCTCCTTGGAACTTGTGTTGAAGTCCAAGTTCTTTCACGCGGTCTAGTGATATGACATTTAAAGTAGCACTCGTATCCGCCAAAGCATCCTCAAAATGGTAATCCTTAAGAGCACATGGAATTATAAACCTTCCCTCATAATTGCTCTTCTCTAGAGTTTTCTTAATGGCTCTAGTTTTTGGGATTTCATTTTCCCTTATGATCTTCTCAACTTTGTCTCGTTGAGAGATGGCCTTTTCCAACTTCTTCTTTTCAATATCATTTGTCTTAGCTTCTTCTTCCCATTCCTTGGGAATATCAAAAAGACATTTCTTCTTGAGTTCTTTGTAATGGAACTCAAGGATTTGCTTCTTGAAGAGTTTAGGGTATGGGAGTGTGGATTTAAGAACCGGAAGACTCAAAATGGGGAAGTCTACCTCATTCACCTCTTCTCCTCTAGGAATGTACCTAGGAATTCTTTCTTTTCTCTCAAAATGTGTCTTTCTTTGAGACATTGAGTTTCTCTTTTTCTTTGAAGTTATCATCCTTCTTAGCTACTTCCAAAACATCTTCCTTAGTAGCCTTGTCAACAAGCAAAGGCTCTTCTTCTTCTTTCGCAATTTCGACACCTCCCTTAGTCAAGGGGGTGTCCTTCTTCTCAAGCTCCATTCAAATTGGAGCTTCTTACTCTTCAATTTCAAGGTCAATTTCAGCTTGACCTTCCTTAAAATTCGAGTTCCTAATCAAATCCGCATCTAATAAATCAACAACCTCCTCAAGAGGATTCAAAAATAAATTCTCAAATTCATCAATAATCTTTTCCTATTCAAGAGTAAAGACAATACCGTCCCATGGTTGAGGAGTGCGGTCGATTTCTTCTAAGAAGGCGTTGCAAAAATCCTTGCTTGATTCTCCTTTCTCCTTAGATACTCCATTTCCTTTACGTTTTGAAATCACTTGTTCGAGTTGAGAATCTATTACTTTGACATGTGAAGCAAGGGCTTCATGCTTGATATTCATATCACCGTAGATAGACTCTATCTTCACATTCATTTCCCCAAACTTCTTGTTGAGATTGGCTTTTGTCTCGTTTTTTCCTTCCACAAGCTTCTTGAGCATTGCATGATTCTCTTCTTCTTTGGTATGATCGGTTTGATGTTGAGGTTTTTGGTAGTAGCCTTGCCTAGATTGGTATTGGTACCCTTATTGGTTTGTCTTCGAAGGATAGACTTGATATTGTGGATTCTCCACATTAGTACTCCAGTACGATAAGTTGTTGTTGAAAGGCTTGTACCCTTGGTTGATGGTTTTTGGTAGTACCCTCCATGTATGGAGCTCACTTCCTCTTGATTCTCAACCACTTTTCCTTCTACTTCGGTTTCCACAAAGTGAACACTTCTTCTTGTTTGTTGTATGAGCCTATCAAATTATCACTTAGCTCCATTATCTTGTCCTCCTTAGATCTGGTGCTCCTCACCGTTTTATCATAATCATCCCCATCACAATTGTTGCTTTGGGCAAGGTTGTGTATGAGCTTCTCTCCTTGCTCGGCGGAAAGACTAGCAAAGCTTCCCATATAGGCGGTGTCCAAAGCCAACCGGTACTTCTCTTGGATGCCTCTATGGAAAATATAAGAAGGTTTCCCTTTTTGATACCGTGGTGAGGACAACTCCTTATATATCCGTCGAAGCGCTCCCAAGCTTTATAGAGCGATTCCATTCCTCATTTCTTAAAGGTGGAGATCTCATTCCTAATCTTTGTCGTCCTTTGGGGCGAGAAGAATTTAGCCAAGAATCTCCTCTTACACTCGTCCCATGTTGTGATAGAAGAGGTCACAACTCCTTTCTCCCATTGAGATGTTTTGTCTCCTTAAGAGAATGGAAATAAAGTCAACTTGATGATGTCCTCCGACACTCCTTTGATTTTCACTGTTCCGGTCAACCTTTCAAAGTTTTCCAAATGCTCAAGGGGGTTTTCCAATGCAAGACCAAAGAATCTAGCTTTTTGAACAATATTGATCAAGCTCGACTTGATCTCGAGATTGTTGTTTCGGATTGGTGGGGGGTTTTATACCCATCCTTTCACCATTAGTGAATGGCTCATCTCCTTCTCTAATCCTCGGTTCTTCTCTCGGGATGTGGAATGGATGATTTCCTTGGTGTTCTTGTCCCACGAAGTTTCCTTGATTGAGAGGGGGAATTTGTTCTTGTTGAGGGTTCTCCATAGGTGGAGGATTCTCTTGTTCAACCTCTTGATTCATACCCAACCTTCTTAGATGGGCTCCTCTCTCTCTAGCTCTTCTTTGTTTTGAGTTTTGCCTTTCAATGATTGTTGGATCGTTATCAAGAAGTCTTGTATTTGGCTAACTTCTAGATCTTGTTATCAAAGAAAATCAACAAAAGAAAGTAAGAAAATTAGATAAAATAAGCAAAAGATAAAATCCTAGTCCTTAAATCCTAGAAATCTCTTTGAAGATCCTAGCTAAAGCCTAAATCCAACGACAACGGTGCCAAAACTTGGTCACGGTCTTTTTGTGGTCGAGTTTACAATTTATAGACCTAATACCCTACGTTCGATCCCGGAAGAGAATGGGGTCAATTGTAGTATTTTAGGGTCATCCAAGGATTTAGATGCTTATACTAGTAGAACCTAAACAAGGAGAATGCACTAAGGGTTCTAGTCTAGGGGGCGATCTAGTAAGAGTTGTCATGGGTCTCTACTAAACCTAATTGAAATCAAAGGTAACCATGGTGAATGTGAATAAAAGAAAGAAATACAAAATAGCATGAAAGTAAAACAACAAAAGAGTAAACTTGGATCTAATCAAAAGAAAGACAGGATCTTGAGACAATGGTTATGGGTTCGGGTTCAATCTAAAGATCTAATGGACTTGGGTAAGGCTTTATTAGAGGATCGAAGTTATTCCTAGACCAAGGATCCCTTTATAATCGATCAACCCACTATCGTGACGGAGATTTATTCACCTATACACACTACAAGGCTCAACATTCATTTGTTGCCTATCTAAGCATGTATATGATAGTGAGTCTCAAGCCCTTTTAGCCATCTAGCACCTAGGTAACATCCACTCTCATGGGCCCAAGTGAAAGACATAGATCTATTTCTCTCAGGCATTTCATCGAACACTTTCTAGGCGTCTTTGAGCAAGCAGTGAACTTTTAAAGAACTAAACTAGATCTAGTAGAAATCTATGCCAAGATCTAGCTTAAACATCCATTACAACCTTAGATCTAACACTAGCCTACTATATCTCAAGATCCAAAAAGGATCTACTCACTAAAAGTCATGAAAATCCAAAGACAAGAAATGGGTCTTTAAGCTCCCTTGGTTTTAGAAGAATATTCTAGAGAGAAAGATGAGAAAGAGAAGATCCAAATCACTCAAACAAGACAAAGAGTTATTACAAGGTTTTTGTTTCTCAAAATGAAAGCAAATAAGGTTCAAGAAGTGTCTCAAAAGTTTATCAAAGAGTTTCTTAAGTGTCTCTTTGTTCTTGGAACATAAGAGGTCTATTTATACTAAAGAGAGAAGAGAGGAAGTCCTAAAAAGGGTGTTTCTCGGATAAAAGCAACCCAACATCAACCTTAGGAGAGCCACCATCAACCTCAGAAGTAGATGATGTGTTGCCTTTAGCAGCAAGATGATTGTTGTTGTAAAGGAGAACCACCATCGACCTTGGGAGACCCAGCATCGACCTCCAGGTTGATGGCTGGTTCCTTTTATAGCTTCTTCTGGCTTCTTGCTCCTCTTTGATGCCTTGTTGATCCCCTCTTTCTCCATAGCAATTTGCTCCTCTTTTAATTGATTTCTTAGCTCTAAATCCACCTTGAATCCATCCCTAGAGCCTCCATAGATCATCTCAGATTTGCACCTACAATTGCAAAGAAAATGTATACAAATGCAATATGTTTCCTTAACTAGACTCTAGACTCAAACTAATGCATTCTATGACTTATATGCCATATATACAACCTAAAAGTGGATGAAGCTAAACTAAAATGCATCTAAATATGCATGAAAATATTAACACATCAACCATCTTGTAAGATACATCGGGATCAATGTTTGGAAGAACAACTTCCTTTCTTTTAAAATCAATCCTTGCCCCAACGGTTTCAAGGAATGGTGTTCCAAGTAGCATAGAGAACTTACCCGCTCCCGATATCTTAATAACAACAAAATTCATAGGGACTATGCAATCCATAACCTTTAAAGTCTAGTTTTCTAGTTTCCCAATGGGTTTCTTGACGGATAAGTCTCCCAAAGCTATTGGACATTTGGGCTTTATTGCCTCTTTGATCCCTAATTTGATAATCATGTCGGATGAAATCACAATGACACTTGATTCCGTGTGCACTAGAACTTCTTCTTTAAATACCTCTTCCAACAATCGTGGTACAACAAACTTGCCAGGTTTCACAACCTTCTCAAGAACTCTAGTCTCGGGTAGAGGGGGTAACCCACCGTAATTTCTAGCTAACACTTCTAGGATCTTCTTTCTTAGCTCGTATTCCTCTATTCTAGCCTTAACATTAGGATTCCTTGAATATAGTTCTCTTAACCCGGAAGAGACAATATCCACCTTGTGTACCGGAAGATCAAAGTATTCCTTGAATTGTTCCTTAATGAATTTTCGGGGATAGGGATGAGTTGGTTTGTAAGGTGCCATATCCGCTTGGAAGTTAATCACACGCTTCTTTTCCTTGGTTGTGGCCTCACCAGCAAAAGCTTCCTCGACATCTCTTTTTGGCTTACTTAAAGACTCATTCTCAAGGGTGAGTTTCTCTTTCTTTGGATTAGATTTGACAACGACCATTATCTCATTAACACATTCAACCTCACCCTTCTCAAGTAATTCTTCATCCTCTTGATATTAGATATTCCCATCATTATCGACTTTACATCTAAGAAGCCTCTCAAATTCACTAACAACATTCTCACCTTGATGATCCAAGGTGTCATTCCCGAAGACCATGTTGCAAACGTCCATCGGATTCACTTCGGGTTTACCCGATAGGATTCCTTTACCGTTGTTCTTGGAAGAACTAGCAATTTGGGCCATTTTGTTGTCTAGAGTTTTCATATGGGCGTCTAGATTCTCAACCTTCTTGTTTAGGTCACACAAAAAACCATCAATCTTTTGATTCACATCTCCCATCCTCTTGTTAAAATCAAAAGTGACTTTATTTTGCCCGTCCAATACTTGCTTCAAGAGAGTGGTGTTCTCATCCTCTTTTGTAGGTTGAGTAGATTAACTTCTTATGTTGGTGAGAAATTTGAAAGTTCCTTTGGTGGGAAGTTGCTTGGGGCTTGCCCTTGTGGCCTCTCCTTTTGCATCGGGTAGTTTTGATCTGATGGGTTGGCAACATCTTTGTTCCAATATGAAAGATTGTTGTTCCAATATTTAAACGGAGGGTTGTAAGGCTTTGAATAATATTCCCCATGAATTTAGCAATGGTCTTCTTGGTCCCCACTTTATTTTTCATTTTCATCACCTTTACCTTCATCCACATTTTCCACTACATTCACGGACCTTTGATTCATCTTGGTTAGCCTATCAATCTTTTCATTAAGCTCTTGCAATCGAGAATCATCCTGATAAGTTGCATCCTTATCACGGCCATAGCTTTGGTCACTTTGGGATAAGTTTTCGATGAGCTCTTCACCTTCCTCAACGTCTAAGTTCCCAAATAACCGCGATGGCAAATCAGTAGCAAAGCATCCATAGCTAATCCATGATGAGGGCAAGACCATATATAAGATTTCAAACGTTTCCAAGCTTCATGAAACGACTCATTATACCCTTGTTTGAAGGTCATTATGTCGTTTTGAATTTTCTGCCGTCTTTTGCTTCGAGAAGAACTTTGTCATGAATTCCTTCTCAACTTGGGCCCATATAGAAACTAGATCCGTGGAGATACTCTTCTCGCATAGAGCGACTATATCACCTAATGATAAGGGGAAAAGTATCATCTTGACGACTTCCTCGCTTACCCCATTTATCTTTATAGTCCTACAAAGCCTCTCGAACTCATCAAGATGGTCATAATGGTTTTCCGATGGTCGACCATAAAATTTGTTATTTTGGACCATGTTGAGGAGGCTATCCTTTATCTCAAAGTTATTGGATACCACCACGGGAGGGTGAATATCGTTCCTTACTCTCCTCATGTTGGGTTCTTTAAAAGCATCTATCCTTTGTGCTCTAGGATGCGCTTGGTCTTGGATCCCAATCCCTTGAGCTTGGTTGTTGTCACCCATATTGTTTCCTTAATTACGAATAGGATGAAGGTTTTCCATTCCAAACCATTGTAGATGTTTGAGACTCTCTCTTTCTCTCCTTGTTCTAGTGTTGTCTTGTTCCAATCTCATTATCTCTTCCACTTGTGGAATCAAATTTGATAGACCTATACTACGCAAGTGCATGCACCTACAAAGATAAGAACAAGGAGTGAACAAGAGTTACTGACTTTAAATAAAAAAGTAGTGACTTAGTCTCAATAAACTAATGAAGACAAAATGGCAAAATATGTTGCTCCCTGTCAACGGCGTCAAAAACTTTATGAAAGATCAATTCTCTATCGAGTTTAATCCCAAACTAAACTCTAAACCTCAAGTATAAGACTAGTAGTTGTAGTAGAATGGGTTATCGAATCTACAAGGAGCAAATCTTTTATGCAATCAATCCTATAATTAGTTCATTAATCTAAGTCTTATAAATGCAATTAGATTTCAAGCTTAAATCAAACAATCAAAGCAAAACAATATAACAAACTCAACTACTAAATACTACTTAACAAGATTCAATGATGAAGAACATGCAAGTAATGAGCTAGGTTCATGATCAAATGATCCATAAGCTAACCAAATGCAAGGTTTAGATAATGAAGTTCATTTCAAAGGCAAAGCAAAGAGTCAACTAGATCACTACCATGATTCTAGTCCATTTAATGTACTAAGGTAGAGCTAATCTCCCGATCGCAATCATAAGTTCATTAATCATTAAACACAAGCCCAATAGCCTACTTAACACCTTAATCATCTATTCCCATAGGCTAAGAATGCTAAGCATGATTTAGATTCTCTTAGGCATTTCATCGAACACCTTCCGGGTGTTAAAGCCTTAGGATCTACGATTTGATTGATCACTTCAAATCTAGCTTTCAACATTCCTAAATCATGTGAATCTATATAAACCCAACCTCCATCATCATGATTAGCATCTAGATCTAGCTTGATCAACCTAATCCATGCTTACACTTAATTACTACTCACTAATCATCCTCAAATAACTCATGAAAACCAAAGAAAAAATCATAGCAATCATAAAGGAAGAAGAAGAAAAGATAAAGATGCAAACTTTTAAGATTAACAAAGAGATTTCCCTCTAGATTCAAAAGACATACAAAAGTTCAATCAAAATGTAAAGCTTAGGGTTTTCTCATGATTTAAGATGACTATTTATAGAAATAAAGAAGTTGGGTCGGGTTGACCCGAGAAAAATCGGGTCAAAACCCAAGTTTTTTGTTGAAATAGGAGGGTTGGCGATCTGGATTGCTATTGCAGACAGCCAGTCAGACCCCCCTGAACTGCCAGCCAAGGTTTGGAGCTGGCTGGCGGTCTGGCAATCTGGCTTAGCATTGTGGACCACCAGCCAGACATGCCTAGACCGCCAGCCTCACTTGTTGGTGCCAAAGGTGTCCGTTCTTGCTTCTGAGTCCCTGGGTTCATTGGTTATCATCAAGGTGACCTGAAATGGGGTACAAAAGAGGAGAAGAATGTACAAATGCATCTTCTAAGACCCCTATATGATCTTTCCTAATTAAGACTCGAAAAACGACTTAAAGCGATCTAAAATAAAATGCAAAGAAAACTCTACTAAATAGTAAGCTATGATATGCAAAATACGATAACATCAAAAACAAACAAAAATATTTCAAATTTTTTAAGGAATTTCATGCAGTTTCCATTAATTTGCATGAAATTAGGTTCTGAGGATTCGTATAGGATTGCACTTGCATAGGCAAACTATGATAAGAATGCCTTGTAGATAGTTGAGTTTTGCCTAATGTTAAATGACTTCATTCAAAGTTTGATAATGCTTAGAACACTTTGTATTTAATGGAAAATCAAATTTTGGAATTAACCTCTTGAAGTCTTCTCTTAATATTGAAGCTTGTTATCTTGTAACGTCAATCTCGACTAACTGAAATCTTAATTTTAAATTAAAAACTCTTGATTATGGGCTTAGTCATACTTAATTGTGGAACAACACAAGACACTTGAGCTATGTTTACTATTTTTACCACCCTTCTTAGCTCAAGTGGCTACTCTCACTTTTAAAGTAGTACCACAACCATCTCAACCCTCTGACCGTCCTTTCTATCCCTCTAATACTTTTATTGTGAGGTATCTTTCCGAAAGTGTACACATGAGCAAAGTGCAAAGAAGTTGAACAATAAGGGAGTGCTTCCTTAAGATTTGTCTCTCTTTAAGGCTAACTAGAAATTTAGGGAGGTTGTTCTTTGAATGTTCATTTCAGTTTTGGGGTATGGGAAAGTGTTGGTATTTTAGCCTTGGGAAGTAGAACTTTATGTTAGATCATCCGTGTTTTAAGTTGCGAATAAGAGAAAGAAAAAAGAGGAATTGAATAAGAAATAACACTAGAGATTAGAAAACGTTTAGCTTTAACATTAGAAAATAAAAGGAAAAGTTTATAAGAGTCTACACTTAAAGTTTAACAAAGAAAAATGAATCAAAAAGTTTGGTTGGGAAGTGGCTCTAGAAAATAGAAAGAAGTTTACAAGCTAAGTGAAAATAAGAAATGAGTCTCAAGTTGTCACGAAAAGAAAGAGAAGAAATAGTCTAAGTAAATAAAAAGATCATTGTTTGAAGAGCCTAATGGGGATACAAAATCGTAGTTCGGTAGGCTTAGACATTCTAGGGTGGGAATCATTAGAGGTAAGTAAGACCTTGTATGTATATATGGTTTAACTCCATCTCACTTTTGCGTAATGTCCTGCGCTAATTTTTTAGAGAAATCACCTTAAAAATGACTGAAACCTTCTCTTTAAACGCTTCTTCATATCATTAGCCTTTCTCTTACCAAGCCAAATGAATTAGATGCTTTGACTATAGGTAAAGAACACATATGAAAGCTTTATTGAATGATAATCAGATCGGTAAAGGAAGTGACTTGTGGATGCTTTGCCTAGGTTCCTAATGACCATTTTGTGATAAATATGGCGAAGAACGATGAGTCATAGATGATCTATTGATGTGTATATATTTTCATGCATATTTAGGTTCATTTTAACATAGTTTCATCCAGTTTCAGGTTGTATATATGACATTTAAGTCTTATAGTGCATTAGTTTGAGTCTAGAGTCTAGTTTAGGCATATCTTGCATTTGCATGCATTTCCTTTGCATTTTGTAGGTGCGACTTGGGATGGATCTATGGAGGCTATAAGCATGGATTCAAGGTGGGACTAAAGCTAATAAATCATGGAGAAAAGGAGCAAAATGCTATGGAAGAGTTGGGGATCAACTAGGCATCAAAGAGGAGCAAGAAGCATTAAAAACTGCTCCAGGTTGGCTCCCATCGACCCCTAGGTCGATGGCCAGCTACCCAGGGTCGATGGCAAGAAACCTGGGCAGAAACACACACATTTTCCTCTGTAGGTTGCCAGCCATCGATCCAAGGTAGGCTCCCATCGACTAGAGGGGTCGACGGCTAACAACCTAGGCCGAAAATACCCTTGTTTTAGGGCTTCCTTCACTCTATCTTTAGTATAAATAGATCCTTATGCTTCAAGAACAAAGTATCATCTCCCAATCATCTTTTCTACATCTTTTAAACACTTGTTGAAGATCAAAAACCTTGTAATAACAGTTTGATTTGTTTAAAGTTCTTTGGATCTTTTCTCTATAATCTTTCTCGCTAGATCTATTCTTCTAAACCATGGAAGCTCAAAGACCCATTTCACGTCTTTGGATTTCCATGAGATTTAGTGAGTAGATCCTCTATGGATCTTGAGATATGGTAGGCTAGGGTTAGATTTAGGGTTTGTAATGGATATTTAGGCTAGATCTTAGCATAATTTCCACTAAGTTTAGTTTAGTTTTTAAAAGTTCATTGCTTGCTCAAAGACGCCTAAAAAGTGTTCGATGAAATACTTGTGAGAACAAAACCTATGTTTTTCACCTTGAGATATGAGAGTAGTTTTCCTTTAGGGAAACCAAGGTGTTAGATGGCTATAAGGGCTTGAGACTCACTATCACGTACACGCTTAGATGGGCAACAAACGAGATTTTAGCCTTGTAGCGTGTATGGGTGAATAGATCTCCGTCACGAGAGTGGGTTGATCGACTAAAAATGGATCCTTGGTGTAGAAATAGCTAGATCCTTTAATAAAGCCTTATCCGAATCCATTACAACTCTAGATTGAACCCGAACCCATAACCATTGTCTCAAGATCCAAATTTTACTTTGATTAGATTCAAAGTTCACTCTTTGCTTGCTTTACTTTTATGTTATTTTATCATTGCTTGCTTTATTTGAACAATCACCATGGTTACTCTCAATTTTGATTAGGTTTAGTAGAGACTCGTGACAATCTCTTACTATACCGCCGCGTAGACTAGGAGTCTTAGTATAATCTCCTTGTTTAGATTTTACTAATCCAAGCCTTTAAATCCTTGGATGACCCTAAAATACGACAATTGACTCCGTTCTCTTGCGGGATTGAGCGTAGGATATTAGGTCTTATAAATATTAAACTTTGACCACCGGGAGAAATTCTTGCGACTTCTATGGGTTATGATACTTCCCTTTAGGAAATTCGCATATGACATCTCTTTTCTATTTTGGTTTTGAGTTTCTGCTTTTAAACCTTGCTTCTGGGTTTGGTCATGGTTGTTTCCTTGAGGAAAAAAAAGGACAAGTTCGGGGCAGTTGGTGTGGTACATATTTTTATACTTTCATGTTGTAATTAATGCATACTATCCTTAGAATTCATTTAGTTTAAGTTTTGAGTCTAGCCTTAGGATTTATTGCATTTGCGTACATCTAACCAACAAGATTTGATAGTTAGATATTTTAGTGACTAAGTGCAATGAATATTAATGATTGCTAGCTAAAAGATCACAAGAAGTGATAGTTGAGTGAAATATGTTGGTTTGCAAATATGACTTCCAGCCTTGAGAATGATATTAGTTCAAGCATTGATTCCATAATCTTGAAGTTGGGTTCTTGTTGATTTCTATAACTACATCATTACCTAGATACATAATCGGATCGAATCAATGACCATTTCCTAAGATCCTTGCTTATCTTATTACTTTCCCTGCTTGCTTATTTCGATTTCCACTTGTGTTTTTATAATACTTCTATGCTTTAGTTTCCATGTTTGTTTTTTTGGGTTGAGTTTGATTTCTTTATTTTCACTTCAATTAGTAAATTCTTAAATTAAAAAAAACTCCCTTTTTAATTTGATTAGATTAAGAACAATTGTGTATTTTTAAAGTTAGAACTTGTCTAGCTAAAGTTCGCTCCTTGAGGATCGATCCCTAAGTACTAGAACAACACACTCATGCACTTGCAAGCTTTTGAGGTTGTAAGGAACAAAGGGCTTATAAATTTTAAAGCTTTTTTACAATACCCAAATCGACCATGCAACACTGCGTTGTCGGATGTGGAATCGTGGCTTATATTCTTCTCTGGTTCTAAAGTACTGGTTAATTCTCTCACGGTTTCTTTAACTCTTGTTGAGATCTCTCCCCTCTTTCAAGCATCACTAGCGTCAAACTGTTTAGTGGTTTTTTGAATGATTCTTTAATGGAGAGAGAACAAGAACAAAGATATAAAAAGATTCTTTATTGATATGTTAAGAAGATCAATTACAATGAGTGAATTCTAAATAAAAGTTTCGGGATTCTTTAATTATTGTTCTTCCTTTAGTATTTATATATATGTACGAATAAGAATACTTCCATATTCTTTTATGGTACCTTCTAGTTTTGAGTCGATCTTAACTAAAAAGAATATTTCCAATATTCAATAAGGCAATAGTATTTATCTCTAGGATTTCAATCATTAAAGGGTAATATTTGTTTATACTTGGCTCATAACCATGGCTTAGCTGCGCGACCTTGGCTAAGCCGTTGGTTTACACATTTCACTAAGGAGGTTATTTATTTGCCCTCGATCTAGGTAGGTTAGGTTCTAAGGGAATAAAATTATCCTTTACAATAAACATTCGTATTGCTTATGGTTGTGGTTTTTCAATGGATTGCCAGATTCTCCTTGATTGGTTTAAATCAAGGTTCTTATGGTTCTGTGAATTTTATACCAATTTCTTCTATCCATGGACGCTGAAACCGCACATGTAAATACCATCCACCGGAAGAAATAGATATGTAAATGATTTTACATTTCTATTATATTGATCATGACAAAAGCTGAAGATTATATTTGCAAGATATGAACTTCCAGTGTTAACTTAAGATAGCAGCAATCATTTAGACAAAAGCTTAAGATTATATTTTTTTTTCTCTTTTGGTCCCTGGTCATGTACTCGCGTCTTGTTGCTGTTTCAACCTTTGTATTTATTATTTTGAAACTTGATTATATTATTTTTGAAGTTGCCTTTTATTATGATTAAAAACGATAAGTATAGTACAATGTAAGTTTGGACACTTGATTAAAAACAAACCACTAGCACATTCTTAAGACTAATTAAGGTTTTTGAACCCTTCCTAGTAAACAATATTCATTGTCTTCTATTGAACATTGCCGTCTTTGTTGTTTATTAGACTCTCCAGTCCCGATCTTGAGTTAACTCTTAGTAGCGCAACATATAAATTGTCAGTCCGAAAAAATCGGTATAACAACAAACAAATCAGATTTTTGGAGTGATTGTCCCTGGCTTTTGTTGATGGTCATTTTGAAAGCTATAACCAATGAAAATATTTTGCAAAGCATTCTAAAAGAAAATTTAGTTTCAAGTAGTGCCACAAAAATCCTAAGTTTCAAAGTATTGTTGCCAACTTTATCATTTCATGTTATTGTTCTCCCTTTAATCACATGGTGAGCTAGTTGAGTAATCATAAGTCTAGTGTTGTTATATATCCCACCCTTTTGATCAATGTTATGACGTCACATGAAAGTAGCACATACTTTTAGTTTAAACCAATGTTTGGGTAATTTAGAGACTATGATGTTCAAAAACTTAGTTGGGTAAACCACTTTTTCAATTGGATCAGTATCAGACATAACTATGCCATTTGATATAGATCATCCTCTAATGGAACAATGGTTTCTAGTTCCTCCAAAATAATTCACAAAAACACGCTACATATTTTTGTCAACATCGCATATGAAATCTCCTTGTATACGCTTCGTAGTTCGACAGTTATCATCTATGGGATCTCTTGTGTTTTTTCTCTTATCCTCAAGTATATAATAATCCATGTCATCTATAAGACGATTGTCATTATTATTCATGAAATCATTTTGTTTCGACCTTTTTTCCATTTCGGCTATGAGAAATCTATTGCATTGAAATATACTCTAAATTTCTATCAGATCTATATTCTTTATTTTCTCAATCGACAAATTCAAATATGTAATTTTTTTCCAATGACTAAAAAATATGTATGAACTTAGTTTACAAATAATATTCTATATAAAATAACAAAAATTTAATATGAAATTTACATATCATGGTTTTCAGTTTCTATTATCATATTGTGAAGTATGTCTATTGTTAAGTATTTCTTAGTTGTATCCCAAACAATGAGTTTATGATAAACATTTTGCAATCAACATTATTGCAAAGAATATGGGTATATATTTGAACGAACACCAAATACTTGCTTCTCTCGTACCTTATATGTATTCCTTATCATCATCTAGTAAACTCAGTTTTTTTTTGCAAGCCTCTTTGAAAGTTTGATAGATGATACCTTCGATCGTTCTTTTGTCCTCAAAACATTCTTGACCTTTGATAGTGTGTTTAGCAATACCCTTAAATAATATGACTCATCACAAGCTAGATGCACATCTACTTTTCTTCCAATCACAAAACCTCTTGTCCTAATTTTCCATACTCTCTCTTTCAGATGCCCTACAGATTTTGTAGGAAATTCTACATATGCAAGTTCTTTGGCTCAAGGATATATTCGGCATGCTTCAATCCAAGCTAGAAACATATATTGGTTGACAATCTTGTGATTACACACAGTTATAATTGGTTCATATTCATCATATAATACATTTTCATGATCTGGTAGATGGAATTCAAGTTTCTCCACAAAATAGTACGAAAATGTGTAGGAAAAACAAGAATTCGCCATGTTTATCAGCATGCGGATAAATAATCTATATTAGAAAAGAGTTGTCTGGTTAGTAAAATCTTAGCTACATATTCAGAATTTAATATGTACACCAATTGATTATCTTTAAGAAAAGAATACATGTAGTTAAAAGATATTTTTATTTGTCTACCACACCCCTCTTCTTTGTTCACTGATGGCAATGCAAAATTAGAGCCTGAATGAATATACTTGGAGAGATATTTGATAACGTTTGTTTGAGTGCACATCTTCACATTCATTTGTTTACAATAAAGAAGCATAAGATCCTTGTTGTTTGGAACAACATTTTTTTATCAAGCTTTAAACCTTTTTCTCAACGTATATTTTATCAATATGGCGTTTATATGGAGGAAAACCAATATAAACATCAATCGCAATATTTTGTATTAGGCTTAGTAAACTTCTTAGAACACTTTTTTCTATCATACAAACATTATTTTTGTTTGCTGAGCCACAAGGTCCATTCATCATCAAATCATTAATTGCGTTGCATAAATTTTGTTTTGTTTTTTTTTTGTTTGGGATTTAAGTGCATATAACCAGATCATTATAATATGTAATTAAAAATTGAAAACCTTTCTCCATGAATATTAGGATATGTGCGTATGGTAACCCTCTTTTTTGGAAGCCAATCATATACATTGTTGTAATATTTTAAAGAAACAGTCAATATACTTTTGTTAACTAAATAAAGAATATGAATAAATGGACTATAGAAATAGATGTCTCAAATTAACATGTAGTTATGTTTCCGATAATAGATGTTTTTTTTGTCAACTCGATCATCAAATTGTCGAATTTTCTTTTGAACATTCTGCACAAATTTTTTGGTCTATCTTCAGCTGTCAAATTAGAATTTTGAAGATATATGGTAATTTTAGGCCCCATTGGATTACAAGTAAATGTGATTAAAGTATCTGAAAATCCAAAATACTTGCATATAGCCATTGCATCAAGGTAGTTTTGATTTTTGTACTTTGAACCTCCAATAAAACTTGATGGTAGAAAGATTATATTTCCTTGTCAAGTTAGATAACCTTAAAACCTTTAGAAGTTGCTTTTTATATAGCTTCTTAACTATCGGATTGCAATTTTATGAATTAGCCACACGTAACGCAAAGGATTTGATTCAATCATATTGGAAGCATCGATAAAAAATTGTTGAAATAATTTTCATGCAAAAATAATGAGATTCTCTCTTTCCAATATACGGAATGCATAAAAATTAAGAATAGTTATTGATTTCCTTTAATGTCCCGTTGTGTCTTCATAACCAATTGGTATACCTAATCGGAAACCATCTTCTCCATATAGGGCCAATGTTGGGTATTGGAGAACTTAACACGCAAGATGAAGTTCACTTATTCTCCGTAACTATCTTGATAAAGTACCAAGTGTAATGTCACATGTTTCCATATTCAGAACAAAATCACATGGTATGGTAGATGCAACTTCATCTGCAGATGGAAAATTATGGATCCTTCCATCTGGGACTCTACATTAAATCAGTCTCAATCGTACACCTTTACTTTCTTAAGCATCACATTTACTTCTTACTCACCTAAACACCTATATGCAAGGATTGTAAGCACCTAACATCTTCTTTAGGGATGATACAACAATATATCTAAAGTTGTCACCACCACCGACAAACCTATACAAAAATGATTTAGAACTTACGAGTTCAAAAGCTTAACTTAGATATATAATTAAAAACTGAATCAAATAACAAAAATATTAGATTAAAGGAACACAATATTTACATGTAAGCAACCATTCTATTTGTTATTTCATTTAAAGTGCCAAATATGTATAATAGCAGAAACTTAGAACTTACACACAATCAGGAAAAATATCACCAATATGATGATATTTGAAAATATATTGTCCACGACCATCGTTGATCGAATGGTCAATCTTTATTTCTAGTGATGTGAAAGAAAACATCATATTGTATGCTCTTACGATTTCGCGAAAGTGTTTGGTCAGTTCATCTCCTCTGAACAACAACACTATCAGCTCAATTGTAGGACTTTTTAGCAAGCGTGTAATATTCCTCAATTAGAATAAGGACACGAACAAGATCTAAAGAACAATCGAAGAAAAATAATGACCGAAAAGATCGAGATTATAAGCACAAGTGTCGGAAATGAGAAATCCAAATCTAAAGAACATAAACGAATAGCCATGGTCGGGACACAAGTGAATTTTGCTGATGAATTAATTTCTTGAGGCAGTTTGAAAGGCTTACGGAATGCTAGTGTAGAATGTCCGCAAGAGATGCCGAGTGTCGATCCGGAAAGTGTGACATAGGAAGCAAGTTTCAATTGAGTTATTGATGTGTACATATTTTCATGCATATTTAGATACATTTTAGCTTAGTTTAATCATCTTTTGGGATGTATATATTGCATTTTAGCCTTAGAATCCATATAGATTGAGTATAGAGTC
>OVAN01008067.1:0-18725 GCA_900406275.1 Anastatica hierochuntica | reverse complement strand
GAAAACTAAGCTAAAACACACTAAAATATGCATGATATTGTATGTACATCAGATGGATTAATTGATTATCAAGTAAAGTGCAACGGTTTTCCAAAACCTTCTGCAAAAGTGAAAGTCATAGTTACCAAGGAGATGAAGGAGAAAGGTAAAGAAGGGATTGATGCATTGATGAAGAATATTCTTGTCATTGATCTTCATTACTCACCATGCAAGTCAAAAGAACCTCCTTGGCCAACCTTGCCAGAAGCCTATTCTCATACCCAAAGTCAAGCTAAACACATTAAACAAGTGCACTTGAGAGGCAATCTCAAGAGTATCTTTTTGTACTTACTTTCTTTTGATTTTTAATGCTTTAAGTTTAGGATTTTCAATCACAATAAATGATGGTTATATCTTGGAAGGATCTTCTTTCAAAGTCATCCTTTTTTCTCAAGCTGAAGTACCAAAGGAGAACCATTCGAATCAAGAATCAAGGCTAAGGAAACTTTACTGATCTTATTACAAACCTTTGGTCCAAATCGTCTCATCCACTCAACACTCATGAATATGAGTGCAAAAAGGTACTCCTACAATTCATTGTCCATACCATTGCATATTTTTTGTTTTTGTTTGTTTGTTTAAAGTCACTCTCACGGTTTTGAATTCACCGAGACAGTGAAATTTAAGTATGGGAGAGGGGCTTAGTACTAATGAGCATTTTTATTTGTTTTGTTTTACTTTTTCATTTTCAGTCATACATTGTGAATATGCATTGTACATAGTTAATTTTTGTGAAAAACAAAAAAAAAATTGAAAAATTTTCATTGGCTTTTGAAATTCATATAGATGCATTCATGTAAATATTTAAGTGGTTAGAAGCATATAGGATTGCATTTTGCATAGAGAACCATGCCTTTTAGGTAGACTTAGTCATGCTTACAATTCAATGCTCACATTAGTAGTACTATAGTGCTTGAACCATTTAGAAATTTGGAAAATTCATGCTTTGAATTGGCCTCCGAAGTTCTTTGTGAAAAGTGAAGCATAATAGATTTGAAGCTAGTGGAACCTAATTGAATTTAGTTTTTTTTTGCTTATGGTCTTGAAGTACTCTCCCATGATAAAACACTACACACTTGAGTTATGTTTTGACCTTATTATACCACTCTTCTTAACTCAAGTGGCTACTCTCATTTTAAGAGTAGTTACCCCAGCTTTAAAACCCAAAACCTTTCTATTTAGACCCCACTTATTGTTTGAATGTGAGACCTCTTTTGGAAAGTGCACACATGGGCAAAAACTTGTGTAAAATGAAGTTGAACAACAAGGTCTAGTGCTTCCTTAGAGTTAGCCTCATTTTAAGGTTAACTAGATTTTAGGAAGGGCTTGTTCGATTCATACATGGGTTTGGAATTTATTCTTGGTGTATCTAGTGACAAAGACTTGAGAAGTAGATTCTTAAATGGGAAAAGATGCAAGTGTGGTTATGAAAAAGGAAATGATATCAAAGAAGTGAAGTTTAAGAGATTCAAAAATATGTCTAGTTCTAGCATAAGTCTCAAAAATGAAATAGAAAAGAGAGTCCCTAATGATACTCAAAAGAAAAAAATGAATCAAAGGAATTGATTTAGTAATAGTGGTTGAAATTGAAAGAATATATGAGAGAAGTAATAGGCGATAAAGAGCTTAAGTGGAAGAAAAGAAGAATCTCTTAAGTGTTTATTGGGAAATGAAAGAGGATGTTGTTGAACTCATTGGGGGAAATCGATAAATCATGCTAAGAAAGAGAAAAAGGGGTTTTATCTCTAGAACCTTAGGAAGGGAACCACATTCAGGTAGTGTAGGAAATAAATGGGAATCGGATTGAGTAGCTTAGTGGAAGCCATAGTTTTGTATGCACAAGTTGTTCGGCTACTACCTTGATTTTGCCATATGTCTTGCATTACTTTTTTTTTTTGAAAGAAACCACCATTGAAATTTGAGTGAAGCCTCCTCTAATACACTTCTTATATTATTCATCCTTTTGTTTCCAATCTAAGTGGAATGAGATTTCTTGCCCATAAGTAAATACCACAGATTATTAGCTTAATTGAATGTTAAGGGATAGGTGGATAAGATGATAAGTGGATGTTTAACTTAGTTTCCTAGAATTGGTTCTTGTGATGAGCATGGCGAAGTACATTAAGTATTCGTGATTCTTGAATGTTACTACTCTTTAAGACCTCGGATTAGAAATCTTTCTAGACATTCTTTGGTATGTGTTCTTGTTTTTTAACCTTACTTTTGGGTTTGGTCTTTGTTGTTTGCTTGAGGACAAACAAAGGACAAGTCCGGGAGAGTTGATGTGCATAGATTTTCATGCATTCTAAAGCTCATTTCATCATGGTTTTGGTTGCATTTAGGATGTAAATATTGCTTTTAGGTGTATAAGTTGAGTCTAGTTTAGGATTTTCGTCTTAGCATTGCATTCTTTTGCATTTGTATGTACAGCCTTCGGTAATCGATTTGAGACCTTCGGATGATGGATTCTAGAGTCTAAGATGATGAGGTAACAAAGGAATTCAAAGGCTAGAAGCAATGGTAGAAGATGAATCAAAAGAAGCAAAAGGGAATGAAGAAAGATCAAAATGGAGCAAAAGATGTGTGTGGAGCGATGAAGGTTGGATGTATATTCAAAGATTTATGAAAAGAAGCAAAGAAGAGAAGAATCTTTTGAAATCAACATATGGTATGCCTTGCAAAGAGGAAGTATATGCAAATAATACATCATTCAGACGACAATTGAAAATGCAAGAAGATTCTGCCGCCCAAAGTAAGCAACTGTCGACCTCCAGGTCGACAGTAGCCCAGTTTTGGGCAACATTAGCACACTTTGACGGGATATTTTGATTTTAAGGCACTTTCTCTTCCCCTCTTTAGTATAAATACCCCATCTTAGCCTCCAAGAACATAACAACTCTTCTCTTATCAATTTCTCACAACTTTTTTGGATGTTTTAAGTTTATTCTCTTGATCTTAAAGATCAAGACTCTCTCTTTATATTTATGAATCTTGAATCTTTTATTTATCTATTTATTTTTATGTTTCTCATCTCTACTCTCTTTTCTTCTATGATTTGTGAGTAGGCTCTTTACATGGATCTTGGGTGTTTGAGATTTGACTATATAAGAGTGTAATGATGGTGTTAGAAATAGTTTATCTTTAGTTTCTAATGGATTATGAGGTCTTAATGCTTGATTTGAAGGAATCTTGATATGTATGCATTTCACGTCCGAGAGTTGTTCGATGAAATGTCTAGGAGAACCTAGTTCATGCTAAACCTTTCTTAGTCAATGATTGTTGATTGCTAGGGAGTTAATTGACTAAAAGGACATATTCTTAATGATTCTTATTGATTTTTCAATCACAATAAACGAGAGTTGAGTGATTGCATCATATAGGAAATGGTTTACTACCATGGGAGTGGAGTAAGCTATAGATGTCTTTGGCCATAGAATTGCTCTTAATAGCTTGAACTAACACAACTATTACAATCTTACCGGTCTCTTCAATTACACTCACACTTGATCCATCACTTTACTTATCTTTAATTCTTCTCTTTGCCATTTAAGTTAATGCTTGTTTCTTTTACTTAATTTACTTTCTTGCTTTGCTTTCTCTATCTTGTTTATGTTATAGCTTTTGTTTTGTCTTGCTTAGTAGATCGTTAGGAAACCAACCCCTTCTCGATTTGCTTAGATTAAGAGGAATTGTGTATTCTCAAATTTTAGACTTTTCAAACTTGATGTGCTCCTTGTGGCTCCACCTCAAAATACTACAATAGCAAATCCGTGTATCTGCAGATTGTGTGATTGTTAGGAAACGAGCTTTTATAAATGTTAAAGTTTCGTTGTGATTTTTATTGTATAAACAATTGCGCAACTGGGGACCAGATTCTCTCGGTTCTAGACTTCATCTGCGCAATTAGATTTGACAATAATTTGCCAACTTTTATTTCAGTTTATGGTGAGACATTAAAATTATTTCATTATATCATTTGGTTTTATAGATAGTTTACTGAGTTGGATCACTCTTGTCAAAGCCCAGTAACCAATCTCGGGATGCATAATAATTCCAGTTAAAATTTTGTTATTTTTTTTAATGCAAAATCTGGTTGTCCTTATGATTTATAAGGATTTACCAACAAAGGGAACCAACAATTTTAGTAGAAAGCTAATTTTTGCTACAAAGAGAGAAGAATACATGATATTTGTCAAGTACGCTAATTAAAGGTTAATATACATTTGTCTAATTAGTATGGAGACTTGATATTACTGATTTTTTGCTAGAAAATGGACTTAAATACACAAAACACATTGTTGAAAAAAAAATACACAAAATACACTTGCATACATCTAATTTTGTAAGCCTAATCCAACTATGTTTCGTTTAGCAACTAAATAAAACTATTGCACAATATTATAGAGTAACATTTTTAGTTTTTTTATATTAGATATTTTCTTATATTTGATGTACCATGAACTAAAAAAATGTTTTGTGAGTATAAGATCATGAACTGGATTTTCAAAAATTATTGGATTGATCCGTTCATTAGTTAGTTTTCCTTAAATGACCCAAACAGTGCCATGCCGAAAAGAAACAAATTAGACAATATGACCAGTCCTCTTTGATGATCAATTATCTTTTTTTTGTTGTGAATTTAATGCTTAGTTAAATGAGACGTAGTACCTATGAACATGAGTGGATATATGTTGAAACCTATACCTAACATGCATCATTTTTCAAATTGAAACGTCAAAAATGTGTCAAAGATCACTTGTAAACACAAAATAGTGTTCTGATCCCCAAAAAAACACAAAATAGTGTAATCCTTCAAATAATGTGTTGTTTAAGCTAAGATTGGGCATTTCACTAGAAATTGAATCCGAACTGAATCCAAACCTAAACAAAAAAAATATCCGAATGAATCTTAGTCTCAACTTTTTCGGGCTTTAGGTAATACCAATCATAACTTAATCCAAACGAGTAACAAACAGACCAAAAAAATCAAAAAATCTGACCAATCCAAAACTTGAATAAGTACTTGAAAATATCCAAATACCCAAACAAGTATTTCAAGTGAGTATCCAAATAGATCCAAAAATCCTAAAATAACGAAAAGAAACGCTAAAAAGCTAAAAAAAAAACCCAAAGAAGGTCGAAAAAAGCTCGACATATCCAAGATATCCGAAGTACTCGACAAAAATATAAAATATCCGAACTCGAATACCCAACCGAACTTACCTGAACCCGAGCCTACCTAAACTGAAAATTGAAATACTTGAAAGGGTATTTTAGGACTAGAGTTCGGGACTCGGACCCGATTCGAACCCGGTCAGATACATAAATGTCCAGCCCTAAAAGGAAGCATGGTTCATGAAAAATGCACTCTCATCAGATATATAACAAACAAACAATTACGAAAGATTGAGAGGTGAAATGACAAAATTGGCTAAGGATCAAATGAATTTTCAAAGCCTTAATTCATTTTAGTAACTATGTAATCTTTATCTTAACATCTTGGATTTGCATTGGGGAATGAATGTATAACCTCTTTGTAAATCATTGAATATTTAGGTAAAAGATCATTGAACAAAATGT
This sequence comes from Anastatica hierochuntica, assembly GCA_900406275.1. Classification (NCBI taxonomy): domain Eukaryota; kingdom Viridiplantae; phylum Streptophyta; class Magnoliopsida; order Brassicales; family Brassicaceae; genus Anastatica; species Anastatica hierochuntica. The sequence goes on along the minus strand of OVAN01008067.1, from coordinate 13,106 downwards.
AATGTTTCTACTTCTTCATCTTCCAACGAGAAATCCTATAATAAAAAAAGAAAGAGTAGACCAAACAAAACAGAACTTCGAGACTCAATATTGTATTTAACAAACTCTAATCTTTCACGTGCATGGAACGGACCAACACCTAATTCAAAATATAATCAATGTGAATTATATTATTATGTTGCTACAGGGAATTCAAACTACCATTGGTGTTGAGTGCAAATGGAACCTTCTTATTAACCACAAAATTCTTTACTTAAATTAAAATATCAATTATCAAGACACAATTATAATCCAATACCAAAAATACTAGGAATAACAATCAAATTTTATAAACTCAAATAATAAAATTAAGAAAGACAGAAAAAGAGGCTTCAACTTAAGCTGGGGAACCAGAGAAATTGGAGTTTGTTCTATATATATGTCTTTAATTGATTTTTATGTATAGCTAATGAGATATACAGAGGAGGGGCATTGACATTTCATGTGGAGTTTTATTTTTTTTGATAAAATGTTAATTTTATATCTTTAGAAGCTTTTGGGTTGTAACCAAAAAATTAACTAGAAAACTTTACAGACCCAAAAAAAATTAAAAGCCTATTAAGTAATAAAAAGAACCACTAGAACTGATGGTAGGTGAGCCATGAAGCTAACAATGAGGCCAACTTCTTCTTGTTTATCCTTGCCAGTATTATGTCTCTCACATTCCTGTCAATTTGCTTGAAGAGCATTGTTGCTGAGGTTGAAGATGTTGAGTGAACAAGCAGCTTTCTTTCTCTCCATATGTGATAAATGGTTGTGTGGACCACGATCTTCTTCAATATTGATGGCGTGTTCTGAGAAGCTCCTATCATCCAAGAGATTAGACTGTCCCAGTTGACAAAAACTGCAGGATGCTGGCCAAGCCGAAGAAGAACTAGACGCCAAATTGTTTCTGCAAACTGGCACCAGAGAAAAAGATGTTCCCTGTTTTCTAGACTTGTATCACAGAAGCAGCAGTTAGTAGGAATGTGTATGCCCCATTCTCTCAATCTGCATTTAAGGGCAACCTGTTGTAATTGCAAGTCCAGAACGTAAAGGCGTGCTTAGGTACGGATTGCTTGAACCAGACTGCTCTGTACCAGCTCTTTTTTTCCCCTCTTGGTCTTAGAATCTCCCAAGTATATTTTGTGGAGAATTTACCCTGTTTTCCACCTCTGTCTCCCCATATGAAGGTATCACAACCTCTTTAATCACTCGGAACCTGCTGATTCAACAAAGAGTCACGCACCAGAATAGAATTTGGATTTCTAGACCTGTGTGAGGGTAATCTCCAATTTGAGGAGCACATTGCTTCTGAAACCCGAGCTCCTAATGGTATGCCAAGCAATTGAGGGCCTCTTGAACCCAAGATATCTATTAATGGCCCAAGAACATTCCAGTCATCAAACCAAAAGCTGGCAGTATGACCGTTTCCGATCTTACAATGCAGAAGAGGCCTTGCAAGAGGACGTAATGAGAGAATTACTTTCTAGATCCAAGAAGCCTTAGAAGTGGCAGTAGTCATCCAGAAAATATCCCTCTTAAGCATGTGTTCCTTCATCCAGGCGACCCAAAGAGAGCCACCATTAGAAAAGAGAAGCCAAATTAGTCTTAGATTCAACACTTTGTTCCACTGATAGAAGTCCCTTAGTCCAAGACCACCCTCATCTTTAGGTAGACAAATCATTTTCCAAGAAATTTTAGCTTTGTTCCCCTTTGTGTGGTCTCCAGACCACAGAAAATTGCTGCACATGGACTCGATCTTCTTAAGAAAACTTTTGGGAAGAGAGAAGGCAGATAACCAAAGATAGTAGCTGTAACCTTCCAGAGAATGAAAGGGGTTTGACAAACCAGTTGTTAAAGCGTGCCACCAGTTTGTCAATCAGCAAAGTGTAGTCCATCCTTTTCAGCTTTCGGTGAAGTAAAGGTAGACCAAGATAAGTAATTGGCATCCTTCCAATCTGAAAACCCATCTGTTGTAGCAATACCATATCTTCTTGCTTGATTCCCGCATAAAACAACTCAGACTTACTTCTATTCATTGTCAAACCAGACATGCTCCGAAACTCTTCTAGTGTATTGGCGATATTCTCCAGTGATCCAACTCCACCATCAAAAAATATCATTATATCATCGGCAAAAGCCAAATGAGAAATTTTGGGATTTAACCCAAGTGGGTGATAGCCGATAAAACCAGACTCAAACTTCGAGTGAAGCAATTGTCCGAAAATTTCCATCGCTATAACAAAGAGAGATGGAGAAAGAGGATCACCTTGGCGAAGACCCTTCTTCCCTCAGAAGTAACCACAAAGCTCCTCGTTCACTGTAATAGAGAAAGATGTCGTTGTTATGCATTGACAGATCCAATTTATGAATCTCCGAGGGAAATCCGCTGCTTCAAGGATAAGGAGGATAAAGTTCTAGCTGATAGAGTCAAAAGCCTTGCGAAGATCGACCTTTAGAAGCCCTCTAGGAGTTATGCTTGGCCTATTAAACCCTTGAACCATCTCCGTAGCCAGTAGAACATTCTCGACCAGTAAACGGCCTTTGACATAGGCTGACTGATTATTAGAAATCATCTTAGGCAAAAGGGCTTCCAACCTTCTGGAAAGAATTTTAGAGACTATTTTGTACACCACATTGCAGCAAGAGATGGGTCGATATTCCGCTAGTCTTTCAGCACCAATTCTTTTAGAAATCAGAGAAATAGTCGTACTGTTGCACTGTTTCAAAATCTTTCCAGATGAGAAAAATTCTTTCACTGCCTTCGTGAGATCATCCCCTGTTGTCGCCCAAGTATCTCTGAAAAAGTCCACCGTAAACCCATCCAGCCCTGGCGTTTTCAAAGGCATCAATTTAATCACCCTCTTGATTTCCTCTGGCGTTACATCAGCTTGGAGCAAGATTGATGTCTGATCATCACATCTAAAAGTTGTGAGAGACCTTATTTTATCAACATCTTGGAGGGAGATTGGATTTGGATCCGAGCCAAGCATATTCTAAAAATATTGGACACAATGATTGGAGATATCCTCTTGAGTTTCCTGTCTTAATCCCGTCTCAGTCAACAAGTAGTGAATATGGTTCGCAGCTCTTCTAGATGAGATTACCCGATGGAAGAATGCAGTATTAGAGTCTCCACATTCAATCCATCTGATTCTAGAGCGTTGATGTAGGAATCTCTCTTCAGCCAATGCTAGGTTCAACCACTTATTGTGAGCTTGTTTCTCTTCAACAACCATAGCTTGAGAAAGGGAGGCCAACAACAGATTTTGACAATCAAGCAAATTTGTGTGTACTTCTTGTACTTTGAGCTCAAGATTGGAGAAGTGTTCTTTGTTATAATCCTTAAGGAGGGGCTTCAACATCTTCAACTTTCTAGCAAGAGAGAATTGGGCAATACCATCAATACCAGTCTCCTCCCAAAATTCTTGAACTTTTTTAGCAAAATCTGGATGCTTCATGAGGAAGTGGGAGATCATGAAGGGCCTTTTAATCTTTCTTTCTTGTCCCATTACTATTCTGCAAGGGCAATGATCAGAAAAATCAGGATCACCGAAATGAGCATAAGAGTCAGGATAAAAGGTAAGCCAATTATCATTCACAAGAAACCTATCCAAGTTTTTTGCTATTGGATTAGACTCTTGTTTATTCCACCAAGTGTGGAAATGGCCTCTTATACTTAGGTCATATAGGCAGGCGAAATCAGAGCAGTTTCTCATCTCTTGCATTCCTTTTGTGATCTTTGTACCGCCGGCAAAATGCTCCGAAGGATTAGCAGTCTGATTCATATCACCTAGAATAGCCCAAGGCAGAGAAGCTACCACAGGATCTGATGAAATAGCATTGATTTCCTCCCATATTTTTTGTCTAACCATTCTGCAATTAAGAGCATAAACGAAGGAGATAAGCACCACTGATCTATTTTTGGGAATCTGGACAAAGCAAGTCACCATCTGCGAAGATTTCGAGTGTATAGTGACAGAGATACTCGGATTCCACACGACCCAAATTCTTCCAATCTCTGCAAATTCATAGTTAGCCTCATAGCTCTACCCCGAAAAGATACTATTAACATACTTCTGCGCCTTAGACTGCTTGACACGAGTTTCAATTGAACTACCAAAATTTGGCTTTACTTGCCGTAGCCATTTTCTCAGGCACCTCCGCTTTATACTCCGATTACAACCCCGCACATTCCAACAAAAAGTATAGGTGTCCATCATTAATGGGATTTAGGTTTGGAACTCCTCCCTGAGAAGCTTTTTAGGAACCTTCTTTGTTTTTTGGAGATAACCTGAATAAAGTTATCATCCTCTGTCGGATTATCGTCTTCTTCAGAAGGAGGATCTGAAGAAGAGGATTCCTCTACTGCCTCAGGACCATAAGAGGAGGAGCAAGGAGGACGAAGAGCTAGTAGCTGGCTTCTTTCCTTTCTGTTTGGCCGTAGCTACCCGATTTCTGTTAGCGGCGATATGTTTCTGTTCTGTAGCTTGATTCTGAACTCTGCCAATGTCAATGATTAATTCTCCCTTCTCTTTAGATTGATTCCTCTCCACTCTCTGAATGATTTGTCTGTCCGATTCAGATCCATTTTTCTTCCTACTCTGCCTTCTGTCAGTATTCTTTCTCTGTTTAGCAGAGGCACGCTGGTTCCTTCTTGGACATATGTATGGAGAATGAGATTTGGATTGGCAGACATCACAAGTAACAGGAGCTGTAAGACATCTACGCTTTGAGTGGCCTGTATGTTTGCAGTTATCAGACATTGGAGGTAACCAACGGCAGAAATCTTCAATGCGATGGATCTCACCTGATTCAAATTGCCAGTTAACAGCCTTTGGAATTGGCTTGTTAGGATCCACAATTGTGAAGACCCTAGACACCTCTAGGTCCGTGAGGTTAGAAGTGGAAGGGTGGAGATCCACGGGGTGACCAACAAGGCTTGCAACCAGCTTTAAACCATCATCATTGAAGAAGTGAAGAGGGACACCCCTGAACTCCAACCAAACCGGAACTTGAGATAGTTCTGGAATCTTTGGCGTGAGACCTGGTTCATATGGAGCTACAAACATGGTTTGACCCTCTATGTGCCAAACTCTCTGATTGAGTACCCTTTGCCGAGTAGCAGGACAAGGCAACCTGATAAGAACAGTTTTGGGGCCAATACGAGAGACATTGATGTCTCTGTGTCTGCTCCTCCATATTCCATTTAAGATTGTGTGGAGGGCACCTTTAGAGGGGAGATCACCATGGAATTGACCCACTATGAAACTTTCCCGTTTCTTCTGATGTTTTTTGATAATTACTTTTGGGATTTGCACACAAAGTTCACCAGATTCAAGGACAAAAGGAGTCCCTTTCTTCGTGAGCTTGGAAGATCCCGCAAATCGATCTTTCCAGGGAGACTTGTTTTCCTCCAATTTGTTCTTCTCGTCTGCAATCGTAGCAGCTTCGACTCTTTCTCGCGCATTAGAGGGCAAGGAAATGGTTTGATGAGCTTCGTCTGGAGCTACCATTTTCGTCGAGGTATCTACCGTGGACATCTTCAAGGATTCGCGAAGATCTTGAGGAACCGACGGAATCTTACCTCCGGAGCTAAGATCTGAACCAACATGAGGCTTTCCGGCAGCAATCGACTCCTTCAAGACAGAGGTTCCAGCTTGTGAAGCTTTTTTTGCTGTGGATCTAGCCGCCGCAGAGTTGGAACTTGTAGATCTGATCGATGAGGTAGCAGGGTTCTCTGACGGAGGGATTGGAGGTTTGGAAGAGGTGGAAGGAATGGAGGAGTGGTGTTTATGAGGGGATTTCTTCTTAGCCATGGAGGAGTTGGATGACCGCCACCAGAGCGGTGACGGCAGGTCGAAAGAAACAGGTTACACTCAGGGGTTCACTCTCTCTCTTCACTCTCTCTCTTCACTCTCAATAGTTTATAGCCGTTCGTCATGTGGAGTTATTGAATCTGGATCAGTAAAGGCGGAGACCCTTGTTCGATATTTTTATCTCTACTTCATGAAATCTTGTTGACTTTAAGGAGGACTTGTCGAGAACCTGCATGAAAAGCATTATTTTTTTTAATTCACAAAGGAAATATCGGGAAAGATAAAAAGACACGTAAGCTCACTTGTTTCAAATAAAAGAGCATAGTCTTGTTACAATAATATAAGTACATAACTACGGCAACAAAGCATGAAAACATAAGGAGAAAATATTGAACATAATGTTTGTTTTGCTTTATATGCGTTGTCCTAAATATTGTGAACTTGATAAGCATGATAGGCATTCAAATCTGAAGGTTTTTTAAAATTGACCAATACTTGATTTAGATGAAAGCATAGGACAATGTTGTTGGCAGAAGTGTTGGAACAATGTAATGACTTAGATTTGTTTAAACCCCATTGTTCTCTTTAAGCTTTTAGACCAACCCATAATCATCACAATTTTTTATTGCAAATCCATTTTTTTTAGCCGAATTACAAAGTTGTATTAGTAACTATTATTCCCCCTGTTAATAATTTTCAAGAAATAAAAAAATAAGGCAAAGAGGCGGCTAAGTTTGCAAGGAAACTAACTTTATTGATTCCATTGGCCTTCTTCATGTCTTGGCACTGTATAGATCTTACGCCTCATAAACTTTTCTTACCACTCAACAACGGTAGTATAATTGCAAATATTTGTTGAATGTTGTGTGGTAATTTACATAAACAAATATCAGAGATATATAATGGATCTCAAACTATCATATGGAATTATATGAAAGAACGAAAGAGTTACCTCTCTTACTATCAACGACATCATATCTTGTACAAAAATTGTTGTCGAGTCCATTTAGGTCCTCGACATCTAAAACAATGAAGCAAACTTCTCGAATTGCACATCACCTCACTTATTATCTCCTTGATCCAGTGATTCTGGTTATAATCTCATAGTTAAATGGAAGGTTGAGTCGTTAATGTTGCAAACCTTAAAAAATGAGCAAGCGAGAAAGAAAAATTTATAAATCTTGATAAGTGGATGATCCCTCCTCTCCACCTTCGGCAACCTTCCAACATGTGCTTTCTGTTTCCACGAATTAGAAATGCTAAATGAATGAGATTGATCATTAATATAATCTGGTGGTACGCTCTTGTCTCTACTCATCTTTCTCTTGCCTCCATAATTATCTTTGTCGCTAATTCCATTCGCATGTATCGCATAAATCAACGAAACAATAGAAGAGCAAAAGAGGAAAATGGAGCGTTATATAAGAGAAGATAAAAAGGTTTATTGGGAAATTATTGAATATACCTGCGTGCTTTAATTTGTTTTGTGAAGAGAAGTTTTTTTTATCGTCTAAAACATTACTATTGCTATTACAAATTTTGAAAAAAAACTATAAGGACAATTCTTCATCGAACAAATCTTTTCGTTTCATCTGCTGCATCATATCACCAATACAAATTGTCCTCGCGTGCACCATGCTAAAGATTTTCTATAAGTCTGCCTCAATTAATCTGCAAAATCGCGCATCTTCCGAGAATCGATCCTCTGACCTCCTGATGAAGAAAAACTTTGAGCTCTTATTTACGGAATTCAGAATAAGGGATTTAGGTAGCTTACATGGCAACATAATAGAACTCTTTAAAAAAATTTATGTGGAGACTCACGAATCTCTCAATTAGATACTTTCATTTAGTCTAACAAATGAAAACGATAATGTTAGATTTATTCAATCTATAAACAATAAACCATAACAATCTCTGATGAATAAAAACTAGAGCGGGAGCGTACCTGATGAATTCATGCTTAGGAATCTGAATGAATTATGAAATGGATCTTTCAAAGCAAACTCTGAGTGACCTTAGATCTCTGGTTATGGGGATGCAGAGAGTTTATGTATTTTCTATTAGGCTTTAGATCTCTGATGATGGGGATGCAAAGAGTTTCTATATTTTCTGTTAGAGGTTTCTTTGGAGACTATAACTCTCTATTTATAGAGAACCAATTTCTAGTTCAGCCCCTCATCAAACTAAATATTGCAAAAGGTATCCACACATTAATTTCCATAACATTTATGCTCATAACCTTTTTTTTATCACGATATGACCACTGCAAAATAGATAATTAATTAATGGCCCTAAAAAAATTAACCTTAACATATATGACCTCACCTAATTATTCTTACGATCTACCACTAGGTCATTTTTTTGTTCACATCCACTAGGTCATATATGTCCCTGACTGTGATAGACTTGCTGAGCTCAAATGTGCCATTAATTCCAAGAGCATAAGAACATCTCGTCCATTGGCTATAACAACATAGGATCATGGCGGCTTTTATTACATTACTCATAACTAACCTCCTTTGGTCACTGAATTCATTACAACCAAATGACATAGCTCAATTATGAACAGTGTGGTATGAAATCCCATAAAAGGTGGTCAGTACATGTCGATTTTCAACTGGTCTTACTTTAGTGAGATCCTTTAATTTTATTGTGAAAAGTGTAAACTGAAACTTTATTTTAAACTTTATTTCTGATAAAAAAATGTGCATAACACTAACAAAACAAACATAGAATAAAACCAAATGACCAACTCCCACTAAACTAAATAATCCTCAAACATTGAAATGCCCATTCGAGCAGTATACTCGTGAAAGACCTTAGGCGCAAAACCTTTTGTAAGAGGATCTACTAACATAGAGTTTGTCCTCAAATATTCTATGGAAATCTCTCCACTTTTTACCCTTTCCTTAACAACTCGGTACTTAATGCCTACATGCTTAGACTTTACCGAACTCTTATTGTTGTTAGAATAAAAAAAAAGCCGCCTTATTATCATTTTATAACTTTAGTGGTCTTCCACTTCCTTCTAGAATTTGTAGCTCTTTGACAAAGTTTTACAGCCAAATTCCCTTATTGGATGCATCATAAACTGCTATCGATTCTGCTACCATGGTTGAGGAAGCTACGAGTGACTATTTTGCACTACACCATGAAATAGATCCACCAGCCAACATAAAGACATATCCCATTGTAGATTTTCTACTATCTTGGCATCTAGCGAAATCATAATCAGAATACCATAATAATCTCCAAATTATTTGATCTTTGATAGGTGAACATATAGTCTTTCGTTCTCTACAAGTACCTCAGGACCCTTTTGGTTGCTTTCCAGTGGTCCAAGCCTGGATTGCTTAAGTATCTGCCTAAAACTTTAACTATATACGCAATATCCGGACGCATACAAGCTTGAGCATACATGAGACACCCTACTGCTGATGCATAAGGGATCTTCTGCATCTCTTGAATTTCCAGATTTCCTTTAGGGCATTGACTGAGACAACATTTGTCTCCTTTAGCGAATAGGGTATCACCTGGTTTGTAGTCATGCTTGCCAAATCTCTCAAGTATTTTATTGATATAGCTCTTTTGTGATAATCCAAGAATCCCTAGAGAACGATCTCGATGAATCTCGATCCCTAATACAAAAGATGCTTCACTAAGATCTTTCATCTCAAAATTTTCCTTAAGAAATCTCTTGGTTTTAACCAACATGATCATATCATTAGTGGCCAATAGTATGTCATCAATATATAAAACCAGAACAAGAGGCTTGCTCCCACTGAACATTAGATACACACAATTCTCAACCAAATTCATCTCAAAGCCAAAAGAGATGATAACCTTATGGAATTTTTGGTACCATTGTCTAGAAGCCTGTTTGAGCCCATAGATGGATTTCTTTAATTTGTAAATCATATTCTTTGCATCACCTAAGACAAAGTTTCAACAATGTCTCCATTCAAAAAAGCCATTTTGACATCCATCTGATGAAGCTAAATCATATTGTGTAACAAGGGCTTTGATTGTCCTAAAATAGTCCTTCGATGAAATTGGAGAGAAGGTTTTTGTATAGTCAATCCCCTATTTTTTTTTAGCTTTTAGCTACTAGACGAGCCTTATATCGTTCCACATTACCATTCAAATCCCTCTTTGTCTTAAATATCCATTTGCAACTAATAGGTTTCTTTCTTTCTGACAACTCAACGATGTCCCAAACCTGATTGTCTAGCATCGTTTGATACTCTTCATTCACTATTTCAAACCACTTATCTAAGATGGAAATATTCATAGCCTGGCGAAAGTTGATAGGATCATCTTCCATATGAGTTTAATTTTTCTCATGTTCCATCAAAAGTACAAATCGTCAGGAATAGCATTTCTCCTTACCCTAGTGGACCGCCTTAAAACAACGTGATCTTTAGTAATCGTCAATGAATGATATGAAGTATTGTTGACCTTTCCAAGATGGAGTAGGAAACGGTCCACAAATATCCATATGTATCACCTCAAGGACTTCTATTGCTTTATATGCACCTGATTTCTTATGTTTGGTTTGTTTCCCTTTAATGCAATCTACAGAGACATCCCAACCGGTGAAGTCAATAGAACTCAATATACCATTTGACACAAGTCGGTCAACTCTATTTTCTAGAGATGTGACATAGATGTTTGTGCCACAGAGTTCATGAATTTTCATTTTCAAACTTACACGTAGTGCCCATTGATTCAACACATAAATTTTCTTCATTACAGATTAAAGTGTCAAGCACATAAAGATTATGATCATCTTAAAGTTTACCAGTTCTAATAAGAACTGAATTTAAATAAAAAGTAGTTTTCCATTCCTAGTTAGACAATAATAATCAGATCTGTCTAAATAAGGACCATAACCAATTTCGTCTCAAAGACGGTATAACAAAAGTGTTTTTCAAATCCTGAAAATGACCAAAACTAAAAAACAATCTAAAATGCGCAACTGCCTCCATATGCATCGGAATCTCATCAGCCACATGAATGCGTCTTCCAACACCTGTTTGGTTTTGCTAGCTCAGGAACCCTGGAGTGAAACACTCGTGTTTGTAGTAGCAGCAGACTCTAGCCACCAACTATTTCCAGGCACTTCAACTAAATTCATTTCTGAACAGACCAAAGCAAGGAACATAGCTTTCTTAGCACGCTAAGCATGATACTTTTGGCAGTCATTCATCATGTGTCCACCCTTCCTACAAAAGAAACATGTATTCTCATCCTTCTTTTGTTTCTTTTGTGTGGGACTTTTAGCATCATCATTCTTAACATGCTCGAATTTCCTTCTTTTGCTATGGCCCTTAGAGGTGTAAGCCAAATGAGCATTTTTAGTCCTTTCTTGTTTCATTATATCTTCTTCTTGCACACCATACGCAATTATCTCATTAAGAGACCACTGCTACTTCTATGTGTTATAACTGGATTTCAATTGATTGAACTAAGGAGGAAGAAAGTTCAAGACAAAGAAGACGAGCATTTCAGCTGGAAGCTCAGTCTTAAGTGTCTTGAGTTTTGAAAGAATGTTAGACATTTCCAAAATGTACTCTCTTATGTTTGCTTTGCCGTTAAACCCCACTGTACAAAAGTAATGCAAAAGTATGTTTATTTCTGCCTTATCGCTTCTTACAAAGCGCAAATCCATTTTGGCAAGAAACTGTTTCAAATCATTAATCTCCTCACCACCTTTGAAGATTTTTGGAATGGTGTCCTTAATAATCATTAGACCAAAGCGATTAGAACGCTTCCACTTCTAATAAATAGCCTTATACTCAGCAGTGCAGGTATCCTTAGAGGAAGCAGGTTGTTCTATCTTTAGCGTAAGGTCAAGACCCATACACCTAAGGAAAATTTTAACTTTACTTTTCCACTTAGTAAAGTTAGAACTCGTAAATTTTGGAATTGATCATAAGTTGGCAGATAGAGTATCATCATTTGCTGAAAAAAAAAGAACAAAACCTAATTAATGACTCACTAACTGAAGAAGTCAATAATAAATATTAAACAATTATACATATCTCATCCAAGATACCAAGTGTACATTAATATCAAGTCTTTCGACAGTAATATAAATTACTAGTGGTACTCATATTGCAACGATCAAAAACTGACAATAATTCATGATAAATAATAAATTTTTATTTGGGCCGATTTATCATTCACATGTTTAAATCCATATAATTGTCACGTGTTCACCATCACAGGTGTATGTGTATTTCGGCCAAATATTAAATCTTCCTTTGGGCCAATTGAATATTCTCATGAAAATATGCACACGTATACATGTAAATTTGACCAAATACAACTTTCTTTAGGTCGTAGTATATCCCATAAGTTTACATACGTACATCATTTAATATTTTTTACGGAAAAATATCCTCAAGAGAGGTCTTCCTTTGGACCGAGATTTTGATTTAGTTACTCCTCTTCTAATATTACACTTGTACAATCAAATTTATTTATTGATTTAAAACTAAATTTCATTCTTGTATAGACATATAACTAAAGGTCTGTAAGAACATTTTAAAAGAAATATAGCTAGGCAGAATGGTTGAAGAAGGAAGGGGGCAGGTGGTGCGTTAGAATCACATGTGGGTGCAAGACTTGTCAACGCTAAAACCAGAGCATTTTGACCAGTGCTTTCTCCCTTCCCCAAATGGCCTACACAGCCCAAACTTTTTTTATTAATCAAACATAAGTTTTAGACAAAAAAAAGAAAGCCCACTAATAAAAAGTAATAAAACATTCATTAAACATAACATGCAAAATTAAAAAATTGATCCTTTCTTCAACCTGTAGACTAGGTTACGAAAACCCTAAAATGAAACAGCTGTCGGTCAGTAATAGATCAAAAATTTTACACTCCAAAATTTCAGAAATAAATACCTTATATTTCAAAAATCAATAGCCTTATGAATGAAAATCACAATGTTTTGAAATCCGATCCGGACCGTCCGGTCCGACCGGTTGGTCCGGGATCCGGTGACTAATGCGGTCCGGGTTGAGTTCTAAAATCCGCTTGACAAAAACCCGGAAAAATCTGGAAAAACCCACCAAAAACCCGCGACCCGGATTGANGCGACCCGGATTGATCCAGTGACCCGTCCACCCGGTTATTTAACAAAAAACATTGATTTTTTTTTTCTAATTATTTTTAAAAAAATTATATTAATTATATTATTTTTAGTAATCATAAACTTTATAGTTAATACATAATATTTACGTGTTAATAAAGTA
>OVAN01008066.1:0-18726 GCA_900406275.1 Anastatica hierochuntica | reverse complement strand
AAGAAATTTGGTCTTGAAGCCTCTTTGTCTGAGATCTTGTAACTGACCCGTAAGATAGAATTAATGGATCGGATCCTTCTTCTAACTCCTTAGTCGAATTTTCCAGCCAATTGTCCAACTTCTCCTCATCTTCACTATCACTCAGCTCCAGTTCAGCCTCTTGAGCATCCTGTATTGCATCACTATGCAATGACTCTTGATGTTTACCAAGTTGATGAATATGATTTTGAGGTAAAAGAAGACTGCTAGAAGCATGTTGTTATTATGAAGAACAAGCATTGTACGTGTTGTGTTTTTAACATAGATCGGATTCCTTGCATCCATGCTATTACTGTTGCTAAACAGACACGAAAGGATGAAAACTAACTTGTTGATGATTTTTACACAACAGAAACATGGTCTAAATCGTATGCTGAGTCCATACATTTTGTGGAGATCTTTTAACATGAAATTATCCAAAAGTAGTCTATGAAATTTTTTGTTTACCTCCAACTACAAAGAAGAGCAGTAGAAGACCTCCCAAAAAGAGGAAGAGGTCTACAGGAGAGTTTGGTGTGCCCAATTCAAAGTCTAAAGGACACAAATGTGGCAGATGTAGACAAGGAGGACGCAACAAGACTACATGCAGAAGCCGAATTTGATTGTTTCGGAACACATTGCTTCAATACTTTGTTTTCAATACATTTGTTTTCAGTAATTGCTTCAACTCTTTGTTGAATTTTTTTTAGGAACACATTTAGGAAGCATATTTGGCTGGTCCATTCATTGATTTCTATACTTTTATGAATTGTTTTTCCCACACTTTTGCTCACACTTGCATAAATACTCTTTCCATATTTTATGGTTACTTTTACAAACATTCTTTTCATGTTTTCAATGCAAAAGAATATGACGTATAACTCTTTAAACATTAACTAACTCTTGAAACATTAAACATCAACTAAATTTTGAAACATTAAGCACCTGATTCATATTCAAAAATAGAACACATAATACACATAAATAGTAATTACCATTAAACCATCAATTTATATTTAGCATTCCAAAAACATTTCTAAAAGAAGTTACATATTTATGCTTAACCTTAACATATACATACCAAAACAATATTGTCATCACTTAACACATCCAACTTAAAAAAAACAAAGTAGTCATAGGTAAATAACATCAACAAAAAACGAACACAATTTCCTTTCACCTAACATTGTCATTCATTTGAATCACTTGATTCACTTGAGTTAGATGAAAATCGACGTTTTCTCCATGGGCTTTCAGCAGTGTCACTATCATCAGTTGATTGAGGAAAACCCAGTTGGTTCTCTTCACGTTCAGAGGAAAACTTTGTTGTCTCGCTTCCAAATTTAGGGAAACTAATATCATTGTCTTCCTCATCATTTTCAGAAATAATTTCTTCCTCCGTTTTTTCATCACTTTTGTATTCCTCTCCATCTTCTGATTCTTCTTCGTCACTTTCAGGCTCACTGCCTTTCTTCTTAACCTCTGTGTCATCTTTCTTCTTCTTAACATCTATCTCAGTTTCTGAATCAAATCTGACACATTCCTCCTCCCAACTAGAAGATTCTTCGCTATCTGAAGAGGCCTCTGTATCAGACAAGATAACGATGGGGTTCTGTTCTGAGCCAGAAGGATATCCCTCATTGTTTTGGTCTACACATTAAAAAATCACCACTTGTATATTCATTCTTAAATATTGTTACATCAATTCACATGAAAATGGAAAGGGTAACTTACAACATGATTGCAAGAGAAAATGATGAAAGGAGACGAGAAGACACCCTTATAAAGAGAATGGCGGTTTTTTCTGATCAAAAAGTTGAATTTACTTTCTAAAAGGATCATCTCTTTACAGTTAAGGGCCCATTTTAACAAGGAAATAGATGTTTCTACGTTAGAATTATATTTTTTTTCATTTTATATGTTTTCATACGAATTTTTTATACTCTTTTAGTAACATTTTTGCATTTTTTTAGTAATTCTTACCATAACTTTTAAGATGCTTTCCAAAGTTTTTAGGATGTATTTCATCATAAAAAACAAAATAGATAAAAAAATCATGATATATATAAATCAGGAGAATAAGTGTTTATATGCGTTTCCTTGCTTGGCTTCTATATTTTGCAATCTATGATCAGTTTCTAACTTTTGGGTTTAGTTTTTCAAAATCTAATCCAAAGTATTTTTCAGGAATTTATTTTTAAAGTTAGGGAATATTAACCAAAATATTCATCAGATGCTGAACTTTTTGTGTTTAGTTCATGAATATTGCATAAAGAGTTTGAGACGGTTACATAATAATAGATTAATCACTATCGTCACTGCTTGAAGATTCAGTACTCGATTCATCATCTGAAGATTCATCATCTGAAGATTCATCATCTGAAGATTCATCACTCAACGATGAAAGACGACGCTTCTTCTTTGCTCGACGGTACCTTGAATTACCTTCGCTTGAAGATGTGCCATCACTTGAGAATTTGGCTGTGGGAGTGTTAACCTTCATATTGTAGAAACTTCCACAACTATCAAAATTTTCTTGATCATCATCGTTGATAGGTTGATAAGACTCATTTTAAAGGAAGCAATCTTCTGGATCATATTCACTTGGAGCATCGCTCATCCAATCACTCTCCTCATCAGAATCGTCTCTATCGGTATCACCTCCAGAATCATCTGCATGATCAGCAGGTACAAATAATGCATCCTCGGAGTCTGGATCATAATCATAAGGAACATCAGGATATTGTGGAAGACCACTTGAGTAATCTGAACTGATGCTGAGAGAAGAATTGTCATCGAATGAACTTGACGATGTACTACTTCCTTCATTATCAACAACTAAATAACAGAGAAGAATTAGTTGAACAATTTTAACAACATTTTTAATTTCAATTTAGTATTGCTTTAATGAATCCTAAGCAGTTCATCTATTTTAACAACATTTTGAATTTCATTTTAGGAATGACATATTTGAACTAACTGTACCTGACCACAACTATAATCATTAACCGTTCTATGTCTTTTAAGAAGTCTCTGTTTTTCACTTATGATCAATGTTTTTTAGGAAAGTTTTCAACAATCTTTGCTAAATCATCTATTTTAACTAGATTTGAATACAATATGGTAATCTCTAATAATCTAGCTATCAATGTTGTCCGAAAAATCTAGCAATTTATCTAAGTTATTTCTAAGAGGCATTATAACAAACAAATTGTATGCAAAGACAGAGACAAACACAAATCATGGATTGAGCATACAATTTATCTTAAAAATCCTATAATATGTTGTGATCTACTTCATGAATGAAATGATAACACAATTTTTGTCTCGATACTTCAATAACGTCTACGGTTTTTCATGGAAAGACGGAAACAAACCCAAATAACGAATCAACAATGAAATTTGTTACAAATCACAATGTATTGAAAGGAAAAGAGAAGATTTTTACCAAAAATCCAGTAAGGGCTATGGTTTTTCATTATTTTCTTAAAATTTCTTTGTATGGTCTCTGGTGTTTTTTCTTCCATAATCTTCCTACTTTTGATTATCTTGATACTGCTGCTTGCCATATCTGTCACGAGAAAGTAAGTTAAATGTTATAGAGAAATGTAAAATGAAGAAGTTTATAGATATTGTTTTGATGATCTTACTTTTTTGGAATTTTCTTCTAAGAATGTGTCTTTGATCTTTAAGGAAAGAAATGAAGATGTTTGCAAGCGTAGTCGAGTAGCGTCTATGCTTTTTGATAATAATACAAAACAATTTCGCGTCTTTTTGACTCCTGCTATTAATGCAAGTATTTTTACCTATTTGTTTAATTGTTTGAAAATGGGTTTTAAGATTGGATGATCAATTTGGTTTAATGGTTACAACATGTTGCGTTTAAAATATCTTATCTCCGGTTCGAGTCCTACGTGTTGTTGTTTTACTTTATTATATATTTTGTTTTTAGGAGTGTTAGAATGTTTTAGGATCATATAAGTTATTTTTAGGAAGAGATTTCGTAAAAAACATTATCTAATATTTTTATAGTTTATATGTGTATTCATTAATTTGTTCTGCCATTGTTCTTCCGAGAAAGAACCTAGCTCTGATATATATGTTTACGTAAGACTTAGTATCCAAATAGAAATGAAGAAACAAATGGATTGATGTTCCTAAAACAAGAATCCAAGCTAACTTACGAAGAGTATAGAGATGAAAAAACTCTCGGCTAAAATGAGTATGATAGATTTAGGTTTATCAAAGTTTAGAGATGTAGAAGAAATACAATTCAGAGATGATTAAGTTTCCATTGCATACTTTTGAGTCCATTCCCTTGCTGTTTTGTCATACAACTCCCTGTTTTCTTTCATTTCCTCTACTATTTCTGGCTTTACTGCTCTATCCAGATAAGGGTTCTTCAACAATTTCTGAATTTGCAACAACAACTAAGATATTGTGTAGTACACAAACAATCACAACAAAAAGTAAACAATCAGATATACACATTAAACAGCAAGATAAGAATCAGTTAAGATATTGAAACAATTATATTTCTATAAAATTAGAGTGAGATATTGTGTAGCACACAAACAATCAAATCAAAAAGTAAACAATCAGATACACATATTAATAAGCAAGATAGAAATTAGTTTATGTATATAACTTTTTACATTCTGTATTGGATCAGTCATATTCCACCCTGGAAAAAGAGCAAGGTTAATCACGCCTCCTTTAACAACATTTGGGTAGTATATGTTTGTTATTAACTTTATCATTGGTTCATCAAGAAGGAAATTTGGAGGAAACATGATTTCAAACTCAAATCGTCCTTTTTCATATGGACTTTCTTCTGGACCAATTATATAGTCGTTCCATAGGTAAATGTTTTCTTCATATTCATAATCTAAAACATAGTATGATATCAGTCTCATAGGTATTCACAATAATACATAAATTAAAAATAATAAATATAAAATATATTTTATTGACATAATATGGATCCACAATATATAAACTTTAAAATCAACATACAGATTTCAGTGTTAGTCATCCTAAACATTTTATTGACAAAATCTGGATCCACATACATCCTAAAAATTATTTGACTATATCCTATATATTTTTCTTAAGTATTCACAACAATACATAAACTTTAAACTTGAACAAACTATAACTAGTTTAGCAATTAGTACAAATAAACAACAACAAATAAAATTGTTTTGATATTTTATCAGCATAACAATAAGGGTTTGGATGATTCTTAATCATGTTGAGACTAAGTCGTATAACCTTTTCAGTTTTCACTCTGGGACCAACCATTTATGTCTTTTTTTTCTTTGTGTGATGTGATAAAAAAAATGATGAGATTTTTACAGCTACAGATAGAAAGAAGTCGTAACATTTATAGTGAAATCCTAGGGTTAAAACGACGCATTTTTTTTGTAGAGATACACGTCATTTCAAGGAGGTAGAACACTTTTTTTTATTAAGTTATTCAAGCGTCTTTTTATTATTCTTTTTAGGGCCCATATAACCGAATGTGTGTACTTATCGCACTGGTTTGAATACTTTGAATGAAACATTTCCCTTTTGTGTGAATTATCTAAAATGGTGTCTGCTTAGTAATCATCCCAGTGGAGTCCTCGTTAGCACAAAGAAGTGAAGATATCATCTCTGCGAATAAGTTTAAGTATGTTAGAGCAAATCATTATTAATGAAAATATTCCCAAAATAAGTCAATAACTTCCTAAAATCAACAACTAAGTAAAGTTTAAAAATGGAGAGAATCCAACATGTTCCATCACTGTTTGAGTAATGACATCTTTGTTCTCGTTCTTATTGATGTAGGTCAAGACTGTGATGTTGCGGTCTTTCAGACTGATCACCAATCCAATCCAATGCCTGTAACCTTTGGGCATAACGACACCATAAACTACATCAACAGTGTTCCAGTCCTTATCCTCGTTAGTTTCCCCTTTTACTACTTTTAAGACCTTATCATTGAAAACACTCTCAATCCCCCTTGGTTTTTTAATGCCTTTCTTGAATTCAGGATAGCATGATGTCAGCTCACCAAAGAATTGTGTATAGCAAAAAGTTTCTCTAGGGAAGCGGTTGTTGTGAAAAAAATGGTGCTTCTTCTTCTCTTTTCTTAGAAAACACAGTCAATGCTGTTTTAATTTCCTGCAGCTATCAAAAATTAATTATTTAGTGTCTTTGTCGATATACTCCCTATTTTCTGCATCTTTTCTCTTCTACCTCAAATATGACCATCCTTTATGCGTTTTCAAGTCTTTTGAACCAAAAAGGGCCTACAACCTTGCCCTGAATTCTGTGATTTTTTTAACCAATAGAGTGAACTCATTTTATATCAAGTAAAAACATTTAGAACCATAAAACAGTGTGAGTATAACTACAGACCTTGTTTCGTTGTCACTGCTCACCCAGTCCTGATACGTTGCTAGCTTATCAAATTTCGGTGTTTCAAAAGGATCAAGAGATACACATATTTTTGGTGTTGTTTGGAGCGCAAGGGATTTTTAGTTTGGTATGGAGTTCTTGTTGTTGGTGCACCTTTCACTTCACGTGTGCTCCGTCTTAGGAAAGCTGGTTGAATTTGTTGGTTGTTTTCCAACTTTCTTTGTTTGCTTCTTGTTCATTTTCATCCTCGCGAACCTTCGTTTCCTTCTCCTTATTTTTATTTTTAGGAATAAAAATGTATTAATCATTTTTTAAGGAAAGTCTTTCTTAAAACTGAAAAAATCTTTCACATGGTAGTACCTTTCGTTTTTTTAATTTGCTCCATTGATCTTGCAGATTTTTTGGGATGTTCCTCTTCTTCTTCTAGTTAACTTATGAATACTCATCCTTTCCCTCTGTTTTGTCATGTTCTTCTTCTTTTCCAATTCTTTCATCCTCAACAGGAGGTTCCCAAGTTCCATTAACCCATTCTCTATGAATCCTTAGCTTCTTTCTTTTAACAGGAAAAACTTCTAAAGTATCTTTCAATTTGACAGAGCAATTGTCATCAACGTAAAGACATTCCACTGTTCCACTACAACAGCCATTTTCCAAATATGCATCAACTTCCTGAAGTAGTTTTAGTTTCTCTCCTTCTTTCAAAGATGGTGCTGCAGAACGAATCCTATCCTTAGTGACACATTTGCAAACATTTGTTTCCCTTGACTTGTTGTTTAAAAATATAGTCTTCAACCGTAAAATATATTCATTTTCAGATTCTCTCTCTGACACCTTAGTTGGATACCATACGTTATCACATTTTACTTCTACATGAGCACCTTTTTGCAAGTGACGTGGTAAGACTATCTCTTCAGGTTGTGGTAATGGATTTAATTTTCCACCATTTTTGTTCTCCTGTGTTGGTTCTGCTATTGGATCTATTATGTGTGTTTCTTCTTCCATTGTTTCTTCGCCGATAGGAGTTTTAGCATGTGTCACTGTTTCAGTTGTACTGATTGGTTCTGTGCAGATAGGAGATTTGGGTTGTGTCACTGATTCAGTTTCAATCTGTTTTATAATGAATTTTTTAGTAACGATCTTCCTAAATTTTTTTTAACGTATATTACATTTTTGTTAAGATAAACGAGATAAAGAGATGTGAAAAGTAATTCTAAACTTACGTCATCGTCTGTTGAGTAGAATTTTTTTCTGTTTTCATGTGTTTGGGTTTCTTCAGCTTGTTTTTGTGTTTCTTCCACAACAATCATTTTTTGCGATACAATCTGCAATCACATTATACGTTTTTAGCATTTTACTTTTCTTAGTGATTTGAAAAATGAAATAAAATTGTTGTTCACCTTGTTAACCAAATTATTCAATTCTTCATTTTCGATTCGCTCTTTCAGATAAAAATCAGTCAATAGTGTTTTCTTGAAGAAGAATTTGATTGTTTTTGAAAATAATGTTGAGAAGATAAATTTTACCTCAAAAGGAGTTTCTCGTTCTTTTTGTTTTTTTGGTGTTGGAAATTGAGTGTGGAGAGTTTCGCATTGATGGAAGTTATCTTCATTAAACTGTAATTATGGTAAACCTTCCTAAAATTTCCCTTTTCATAGCAACAATAATAACCTTATTAAAGAAACAAAACAATTTGTTGGCATACCTGGCTGAATGGAATAGTTGGTGAATGAGTACTAGAAGGGATATCAGTTCCTTTACTTTTCTGTGAGAAATAATTGTTGGTTATCTGTAAAGGTATTCCTAAACTTTTTATATTTTTATCACTTGAAAAACATATTCATACCTCTTTTGTGCATATTTTTTCAGCTATCTCTCAATCTCTATTAGACGATTTTCTATTGTATCAATTATTTCTTCCATTCTGTCAAACCTTTCTTCCATCTTGGTTTTAAGCTTCTCAATAATTGACACTAAGGACTCACTGTTGGAATTTGGTTGATGACCCTCCTTCTTCCCAAATAGATAAGATAGGCTAGCTATCTCCTCCCATGCTCTTGCAGATCAATTACACCGTTTCTCCAATTTTTATTTGTTATCTTATATCCTTGCATATTTAAGTCAGAAATTGTATTGAGGTATAAGTCAATTTCATCGTCCATTGGAACTGAATCTTCGGGGTCATTATCTAGTGCCGGGAGAATACAAATCACTTTCAGCTGAAAAAATAATAATAAAATCAGAAAATGTATCTCAAATTTCAATCCAGCATACACAAAGAAACACATCATAACACATTCATTTATATAACAATATAACCAAACGGAAAAAGGGACAATATACGTACATGTTCTAATCCCTCAATGTTTGCAACTTGGCGGATTATTGGCGTTTGTGTATTAAGATACCTACATCAGAGAAGGACATTCTTTGGTCTAATAGTGTCAATTTGACTAAACGCTTCTTGCAATTTAGGAATGGATGCTAAGATCTATAAGTGCAGTGCTAAAGGGAATCCCTACAGATCATATTTATCTTTTTCAAGATTTGACCTCGTTGTCTTTTGCACTGAGTTTAGCAACAATGTGTAAGCATCCTTTCCCCATGGATAGTTTATCAAGACATCTATGTTATGTGCTTTTCAGAGGTTTGCATCGGGGAATTTGTAGACTTTGTACCTTTGCAGAAAAATGCTTTCGATTATTATCAGCATTGCAAGGCTAAAACGTTTTTCTATAGATTTCTTGTTTGTTGCTTACAGCTTGTCCTCCAAATCACTTATTAAGTGATTATTTTTCAAACTTTCCCAACTACGATATTTGAGTTTATCGCAGTTATATCTTGGCACATCCTTCATTTGTGCATTTTAAACCTGTAACTATATGAAATTCTATAATGGATAATCTCATAGGTTGTCCACCAAAATGGAACCTTAGTTCATTCTTCTTCTTCTTCATTTTGTGTTATTTTGTAAGAATACAGTGAACAAGCTTTGCTGACAATGCTAAATTTCTTGAACCAGCTTTGATTATAGGTCCCTAGAAAGATTCTTGGATCCTCTGAAATTCAATTGGCTCAAGAATTTCTTTCAAGTCTCTATCTCTTCAAATGAAGAGAATTGGTTGATGATAGTAGACTGTGATGGCTCATCTCCTATGTTGTATAGCAATTGTGGTAGATCAACAAAGTATGGAATTTAATCTTCTTCTTGAAAACACATAAAACATGGATGAACAGTGGACACATACTCATACACACACACACACACAATCAAACATTCACATACACAAACAAGCTTATTTAGTAAGCAAAAGGTTTAGTCAAGGGGTGAAATCATGAATGATTTCTAAAATATTTAAAAAAGTTTTCATGAATACTTTCTTATTTGGGAAACATTACTAATACTATTTGGAACCATGTCTCCTTTTTTTTGGAAAGATATACTCTATGATTCAGATACACAGAGGAAATATTTCACACACACAAACACATACAATAACACAAACTGACACAATAACACACCCAATCACACTTTTACATTTACAAACAGACGCTTGTTTTAGAAGATATAAACATTAACACCCATACTTACACACAATCACAAATTAACATATACAAACAAAGGCTGATATATGAAGATATAAACATATACACCTATACTCTCACAGAAACACATCCAATCACTCATCCTATACAAAACAGAGGCTGATTTCGGAAGATACAAACATATACACTCATACTCAGTCACAAACACACATAATCACAAATTTGCATACTTAAACAGAGGCGGATATCATATACACTCATACTCTCACACAAACACACCCAATCACCCATTCACATACACATATAGAGGTTTATTTAGGAAGATATAAACATATACATCCATACTCACTCACAAACACAACACCATCACAAATATACATTCATAAACAAATGCTAATTTTTGAAGATATAAACATATTCAAATATTTGTTCACATGATACTCACGCATAAACACATATAGTCACAGATTCACATAACAAACAGAGATTGAGATCTAAAGACATAAATAGATTGGAATCAGACATTCTTACACACGAACAATCTGAAATCGTTCTGATGATAACATTGCCGACAACGACGCCAAATTTAGGGGTACTTACAACATTTTGTGACATTGTGCGATTCAGGGTTTGACGGTGTTTGATAGCGACTGGGGAGTGACAAGGTATGAAATCAAGCTTTAGATTAAGACTCAACCCCTAGGCCTCAATATTAAGGCTAAACATTATAGTACTTAAGGTTATCAAACCACAAGGAGCAATTCTCTACACATTTAATCCTATAGCTAGCTTCATTAATCTAACTCTATAAAAGCAATTGGTTTTCAAACTCAAAACAAACTAACAAGCAATTTAAAACAAGAGACCAATGATTAAAAAGGCAATCTCAAGCTAATAAATGATATTTAAGAAAGTTTCAATGATAAAAAGCATGCAAAGAATGAATTAGGTGCATGATCACGGAATCTAAATTTTAATCAAATGCAAGGTTGAGATAATGAAGCTCCATTCAAAGGCAAGACCACAAATCAACTAGATCATTTCCATGATTCTAATCCATTTAATGTACTAAGATAGAGCTAATCTTCCGATAGCAATCCTAAGCTCATTAATCATTAAACACAATCCTAGTAGCCTACTTAACACCTTAATCATCTATTTCCATAGGCTAAGAATACTAAGCATGATTTAGATTTTCTTAGGCATTTCATCAAACACCTTCCGGGTGTGAAAGGCTTAAAATATAAGATTTGATTGATCATTCAAATCTAGCCTTAAGCAACCCTACATCATGTGAATATATATATATATATATATAAACCCAACCTCTAACATCAGGATTAACACCTAGATCTAACTTGATCAACCTAACCCATGCTTACACTAAATGACTACTCACTATTCATGGTCAAATAACTCACAAAAACCAAAGATAAACTCATAAAACTCATAAAGAAAGAAGAAGGAATGATAGAGATGCAAACTTTTGTATTGATTAACAAAAATTTGCTCAAGATCCAAAAGAGAGATAAAGAGTTCAATGGAATAGTAAAACTTAGGGTTTTTACATGTTTTAGAAGGGTTTTTATAGAAAACTAGAAGTTGGTTCGAGTTGACCCGGGACAAACCAGGTCAAAACCCAAAACTTTAAGTGCTTCAGATGAGGTTGGCGGCCTGGGTTCAGGGTTGTGGGCCACAGCCAGAGCCCCTTGGACTGCCAGCTTCATCTTCTGCTTGGCTGGCGGTCTGGCTAAAGGTTATGGACTACCAGCCAGAGCCCCTTGGACCGCCAGGCTTGCATGGTGGATGGTTGGCGGTTGTCCTAAAGCTTGTGGACCGCCAGCCAGAATGGCCATGCTTGCGTTCATGCGTCCATGCTTGCGTTTGGGTCCCAGGATTCGTCCGTCTTGATCAAGGCAACCTAAAATAGGGTAGAAGAGAAGAGAAGAATGTACAAATGCATTTACTAAGACTCCAAACTAAACTAAAGACTTATACTTACAAACTTATACTAAAACTAACTAAAAAGAACCTAAATTCTATTAAAATATAACTAAATTCTAAGCCTAAATCAAGCAATATTCATAAATATCAACTCCCCCAGACTAGAATCTTGCTTATCCTCTAGCAGATAGACAAGTACTAGTGGTCGGGAGAGAGGTTTGAAAGTAATGGCTCATAATCGCAAGGATTTGCAAATGTGGTTGAAGTGAAATCCTTAGGAAATAGTAGCAAGTAGCAAGAATCAATCTTACTCTCGTGTACTTTGCCATACTCTTCTCAAGTCATGCTAGTTAGTCTAAGCCTAAACCTTTACAAGCATTTCATATCCAGCAACCCTTTAACATTCATTTAACATCTATATGTGGAACCTCACCTATGGGCATGAAATCAAAAACCATTTGTCTTGGAAGAAAAATGCTTTTGAGAAAAAGAGAGGCTTTCTTTAAGTGTTTTTGGTTTTCTCTCATTGAAGAAATGTATTTCAAGTAGTAAAAACTAGGGAGAAAGGGACCATTGGCTTGTACAATGACTAGCCTTCTCTAATTCATTCTCATCCCAAATATGCTCCCTAGTTCTATCCTTCCTTCTTTATTAACCAACCACTAAAAACATGCCCATCACTTCTCAATTAAGACATTTAGTTCTTTAGTAACACACTCTAAGGTTTTTGCTTTCTTTTTCATTTAGCTATAGCTCTTGTCTCTACCTTTACTTAGGTTGATCCTTTCTTTCTAGTCCATTGGACTTTAGACTTTTCATTTCCTTAACTTAGGATCTTTTGTCTTCCTTTTACAAACTTAAGCTATCTTTTTCTTTCTTTTCATTACCTCCTAGAGTGTATCACATTCATCCTTTTATTCTTTTAAAGTGTATCTTATTGAACCCCTTTATCAATATAAAACATTCCCAACCCATGATCATCGAGTACACACACTCTTATCTACCCCCATCCTAACTAGACTAGCCTTAAAATGAGACTAGTTCTAAGAAGGATTCTCTTTGTCGTCCCAATACTCATGGGATTTTACATATGAATGCATCAAAAGAGGCCTCACTCAATCAAGAGAAATGTGGGGTTTGAAACAAAATGTTGGGGTTAAAGGTGGGGAACCATCCTTAAAATGTGAATGGCCACTCGGATTGGTTAAGGGTGGTAAAAAGGGATAAGACCAATCGAGTGTCATTGTGTTTACACCATGGTTCATGTATTTCAAGCCCATAAGTAAGGTTAATTCAAAAGCTCATTAATGTTTCTGTTCAATAGGGTTAAATTCAAATCATGCAAGATTCAATCTAGACGTAAACAATTAAGCCGAGAGTTCCGAGCATGGATTTTCCATTTTTCGGTTTGGCTAATGCTACTTGATACTACTAGAAAGGGTTTCAATTCACTCCTAAACAAAATCCATTTACACGACACTTTAATCATTGTCCTCATGTATATGTAAATTCATCCTATATGCTTCTAAGACTCAATCCTGAAGGACAAAAATATGAAAGATGCAACTACATGCTTTCTTTTTCAAATCTTTCAAAATGTTTCGATTTTTTTTTGTTTTTCTATGCCATAACTATTAACAATGCAACCTATATGTGACTCAAAGAAATGAAAATAAGACAAGACAACTAAAAAGACCATTAGTAACTATTCTTCTCCCCCAGACTTACTTATCACCGTCTCGGTGAATGAATAGAATCCGACGAAGGAGACCAACAACAACAATTAAAGGGAAAATAAAAGAAAGTGCGGTATTCAAAATGAAAGAAAGAGTACCTTGGATCACCACTTGGAAGGGTTATAAGCTTGTGATCTCGGGACCTTGAAATATACTTTCTTTGGGAGGCGGAATTGGATGCCATCGCTGGTTTCCGTGTGAGTAAAGCAACTATTAGGGAGGAAGCAACAAAGCGGGATACCTTCAACACTTGTGAAGGCATACATGAGTGAGTGCTCATTATAGAGCCCCGTTAGTTTCTTTATCCCCAATAGGTATGCCTCATCCATGTAGAGTCTCTCCAGAAGCTCTTCGTAGAGGTTAAAGTCAATTGATGAGAAACAGAAGAGCAGAGTGAGAACACCACCGACGTGGACTCCATCTTTTCCATAGCGATCAAGGTTGTACCGAATGCTCATGAGGGGCAACAATAAGACCGATCCTTGGCACAATTTAAAATCGGAGATTGGGATGGCCTCCCTACATGATTGTGGAGCAAGTTTCTTATTGCTCAATAAAGTAGTCCCAACTCCGCTTATGTGGACCATTCGGGGTGTGCCCTTGCAAACATAGTGTTACCTAAGAGCCTCATGACATGACGGTTTGTGGGGTTCTTGATCTTTGACATCTTCGCAACTAAGAAGTCGTAGTTCTCATCGGTTGCAATGTTTCTCCAAAGCAATGAAACTTGATTGAATACCGGAGGTGGACTCATTGTTCGGGCTCTCGAAAAACCATATAGCTCGCAAAAACCAGTAAAAAGTGATTGAGTGCCGGTTTGGACCAATCCAAAAGTAGATCCTTTCACTTTCTCCCCCTTCATCCTCTTCATATGATACTGTTGCAAGGAATTTTCGGGCTAACTCCAGATAAGTCGCTTCGTCCATTGTTGTGAGGACACGAATATCCATCTTATCCAAGAGGTCGTTGACTTGCTCATAGATCCTCATTCTTTGCATTACTTCCTCATTGGCGAATTTAGTGGCGTGGAAGTTTAGTTGACGAAGCTCATTTAGATGTCCTATCTCTTCGCGTGTCCATCCCGATAATTTGGTTCCCTTAATTATTTTTCCTCTCTTTGAGGAGATTTGTTGTCCCCAATTTGCTTGGTGAGTTGTGTAGCTTCCTTGAGTGCTCATACAGCTTGCCATTGTACCTAAAGAGAGCAATAGATATGTGAGTCTAAAGAATTTTGAAGATGATGATTCCAAAGCATTTTGTACACAGAGCATAGCTCATCAACATGCTAACAAACATTAACCATTTCCATCATCAAAAATTGATTCTACTCATTGCTCATGGTACTCAAGAATGACACTTCAAACTTTAGATTTTAAACCAATGGGTTTCTACTATGGATCAACCCAAAATTAACTCCACATCAAGTTCCAAGTAAATCATTTAATCCAAAACAATCAATTGCAACTACAATCTCTAAGTTTCCCTAATTTTCATTTTTCTCAAAATCTCTAAGAACCCTAAACTTTGAAATTCAAAATCTCAACAATCCCAACTCAATCTATGAAGTTTTGGCTTAGAGAATCATTTATCCATGCACAAAAGATTTCAACAATGATACATAAAAGCATGGAATGATTAAAGTCAAAACATTTAAGAGATTGAGCAAAAGAAGGTTTCAAGAGATTTATCTTTGTTATTGAGAGAAAGATTAGTGTAGATCAAAACTAGAGCAGAAATTAAGCAAAAGGACTTGAAATCTTAGATTCAAAAACAAGAAATGGCAAAGAAATTGGTTTTGAAATGAGAGAGAAGTTTAAACTTTTTGTTTTTCTTTTCCTAATTTCGAGCAAATAAGGAGAGAGAGACATAGATGAAGTGGGTTTTTGGGAAGAAGAAAAGTGGGTTTGGAAGACTTACCTAGTGGCTGGCAGTCTGGATTGGGGTTGTGGACCGCCAGCCAGAGAGCTCTGGACCGCTAGCCAGAGGCTCCTGGACCGCTAACTTTTTCCGAGATTGGTTCCTCTCCCAAATTTTGCACCTAAACACTTAAATCTACCAAAAGTAACCCAATCATAACTTATTCAAGGATTAGATAAACTAAAATATATACAAGGATACCATGGAATTGCCTCCCAAGCGCGCTTATTTATCGTCACTAGCTTGACGTTGTTTCCTTTCTTGATGAGTGGAGGTTGGAACGAGCATCTCCGGTGCTATTTTCTTCCTTGTTGGACATCTCTAAAGTGATCACTCTACAAGCCATCTCCATCTTGAACTTCAACCCTTTGTCTAAGACCCATTGTGGAAGTTTGGTCATTTCTCTTGAGAATGGCTTGGGTATTCCTCTACAATTTTCCTTGTACTCAATAACACCCCCTCAATGTCTATAGGTATGAGCCACATAAAAGGCTCGATCTTCTTTCCACAAGGCTTCTTCTTGATATAACCCTCTTCTTCGGAGACTTCGTTCTCAAGGGCATGACTTGCAAAAATTATCTTATTATCCACCACTTTTTGTGGTTTCTTCTTGCCTTTTCCTTTTCGGGTTCTCCTTGTCTTCTTGGAGTCCACTCTTGGAACAACCTTTGAGCAACCCTCACCATCATCATACCCAAACATCCCATTAAAATCATAAAAAAAAAAATCAAATTCTTCCATTGCCTCATAGTTCTTTGTTGCTTCTTGTACAAATAGACCATCACTTAGATTGAGAATTTCTTCTTCGATTCCTCCATTCTCTTGGAAATCTCCCCAATTTTGAGTACAACAAATCTCATCTCTTGCACTAATCATCTTGTAAGACATCTCGGGGTCAATGTTTGTAAGAATAACTTCCATACTTCTAAAGTCGATCTTTGCCCCAACGGTCTCAAGGAAGGGCGTTCTAAGTAGCAAGGAGAATTTTCCTGCACTCGATATCTTGACAACAACAAAATCCGTAGGGACTATGCAATCCCCAACCTTCAAAGGGTAGTTCTCAAGCTTTCCAATAGGTTTCTTGATGGATGAATCTCCCAAAGCTATTGGAGAAGTGGGCTTGATTGCCTCTTTGATCCGAAACCGGATAATCATGTCAGATGAAATCACATTAACACTTGCTCTGGTGTCCATTAGAGCTTCTTCTTTAAACACCTCTTTCAACAAGCAAGGTACCACAAACTTGTCGGGTTTCCCATCTTTCTTGAGAACTCTTGTCTTGGGTAGAGAAGGTAGCACACCGTGATTTCTTAATAGTATCTCAAGACTCTTCTTTCTTAGCTCATACTCCTCAATCCTAGCCTTAAGCATAAGATTCGTTGTTGCTAGCTCTCTTAACCCGGAAGAGACAATATAAACCTTGTGTACCGGAAGCTCAAAAATACTCCTTGGGTTGTTGCTTTATAAACCTTTGGGGATAGGGAAAAGTTGTTTTGTATGACTTCACATCCACTTGTAAGTCTACTTCACGCTTCTTTTTCTTAGTTGTGGTTTCGCCACCAAAAGCTTCCTCGGCTTCTCTCTTTGGCTTGCTTAGGGGCTCATTCTCAATAGAGAATTTCTCTTTCTTTGAGTTATATTGGGCAACAACTATTATCTCATCAACACATTCAACCTTAACCTCTTCAAGTAGCGCTTCATCTTCATGATAATGGATAATCCCATCATTATCAACTTTACATCCAAGAAGTTTCTCAAATTCACTAACCACATCCTCACCTTGATGATTAAAGGTGTCATTTTCAAAAATCATGTTGCAAAATTCCTTCGGATTCGCTTCGGGTTTACCCGGTAGGATCCCTTTATCTTTGTTCTTTGAAGAACTAGCAATTTGAGCCACTTGGTTATCTAGTGTTTTCATGTGAGTGTCTAGATTCTCCACTTTCTTTTTTAGGTCACACCATACCCCATATCTTTTTATTCACATCTTCAATTCTCTTGTTAAAATTAAAGGCGGCTTTGTTTTGCCCTTCAAAAACTTGTTTTAGGAGGATGGTGTTCTTGTCCTCTTTTGGAGGTTGAGTGGATGAACTCCCCGTATTGGTGAGAAAATTGAAGGGTCCTTTTAGTGGGAAATTGCTTGGAGCTTGTCCTTGTGGCCTTTTGTTTTGGATCGGGCCGTTTTGATCTGATGGGTTAGCAACATCTTGGTTTCGATAAGAGAGGTTGTTGTTCAAATACTTGAATGGAGGGTTGTAAGGCTTTGAGTAGTACCCACCTTGAATGTAGCATAGATCCTCTTGGTCCCCAATTTCTTTGTCATTTCCATCACCCTTACCATCTTCCGCATGCTCCACTACATTCATGAATCTTTAATTAAACTTGGTTAGCCTATCAATCTTTTCATTAACCTCTTGCAATCAAGAATCATTTCGGTAAGTCCCATCATTATCGCGGCCATAGCTTTGCTCGCTTTGAGCTAAGTTCTCGATGAGTTCTTCGCCTTCCTCAACATCCAAGTTGGAAAAGCTTCCCTTACTAGCCGTGTCAAGGGAGTTCCTATACTTTTCCAAATAACCACAGTGGAGAATCCCTAGCAAAGCATCTTTAGCAACCCCGTGATGCGGCAAGATCTAATATAAGATTTCAACCTTTCTCAAGCTTCATAGAATGACTCATTGTATCCTTGTTTGAAGCTTGAGATGTCGTTTTGAATTTTTGCCGTCTTTTGCTTCAGGAAGAACTAGTCGTGAACTATTTTTTGACTTGAGCCCATGTAGAGACTAAGTCCAAGGAGCTATTCTTCTCCCATTGAGCGACCACATCACCTAACAAGAAGGAGAATAGTATCATCTTGATGGCTTCCTCACTCACCCCATTTATCTTTATCGTCCTACAAAGCCTCTCAAACTCATCAAGGTGGTCTAGAGGATTTTTTGTCGGACGACCATTAGACTTGTTGTTTTGGACCATGTTGATGAGGCTATGTTTTATCTCAAAATTATTGGGTACTACCGCGGGAGGTTGAATACCATTCCTAACCCTCCTCGTGTTACGTTCATCATATGCACCTATCCTTTATGCTCTACGACAACCTTGGTCTTGGACTCCAATTGATGCAATACAGGATGCTCAAGAGGCTGAACTAGAGCTGAGTGATAGT
>OVAN01008065.1:0-18726 GCA_900406275.1 Anastatica hierochuntica | reverse complement strand
GAAAAACAGACAATACAAAGGTGTATTTTTGTAAGTCTCCCTTTTATATATGAGAACTTGGTATTGCTATGGCTCCACCGTAACATTTCATCCCTCCACATGAGAAAATAATCAATACTATAATAACGTTTGTGTATCTCTAAAAGATAACACCTAAACATTAAGATAACACCTAAATATTTTAAGGTTCTAAAAGTTTGGCATCTCATCAATAAAAACTTAATAAAAAATTAAAAAAAAAATAAAATTCCATATAAATTAAATTTTATATATCATTTTTAAGTATATTTTTTTTAATCTAAAATCTATAAATCTCTCAAATCACAGCCGTAATCCTTTTAGATGTATTTCTCTTTCTCTTCTCTTTTTCTTACCATTTTCTATTCTCAAACAGTTATGACGATCGAACACGAACTTGCAATGAAAAAATAGAGATAGTGCATGAATGTTTGACTTAGAAAAGGTAGTTAGGTAAACACAAATTAACATTCTATCCTATAAGAAATCAATGAACGTGACTACAATTAAATTTGTTAGATGATTTGATGTTATTGGTAAATCAAAACATAAATATAACTTTTAATTAAAAAGGGGAGCCCTTGTTTAGACTAAGAAAATTGTAATGGGTCATATTAAAGTGCGCCCACATCACATGTGATATGTATGAAAAGTAAAATACAAATCATTTACTTTCTTTAATGTGTATTATATATTATCATAATATTTTCAATATTATTGCTAAAAATTTTAACTACGTAAACGTAGTAGATTCGAACATAATACTAATTTAGGTTATGTCAGAAAACTTAATACTAAATTTCTTGTTATTACCTTTTTAAAAATTATCTTTTATTTAATAAAATGTTATCTAACTTTAGTATTATCGGAGTATGACATATATGATATAAATGTTATAGAGATTTTGCGAGAATAATTTATACTCGTTATAAGGTTGTCAATTCTAATATTCGTTATATATCTTATTAATGTAATTATCATTTTTAATATAATATTGTTGATAATGCTACTAAGAATATCTAGTACTACAATACTACAAGCTACATAAGTACATTAAATTAACAAAATATAGGGAAAAAAAATCTGATGTAGTGAATATATCAAAATATGTAAAAATAATAATAAGAAAAATCTCCCGCAATGTAGTGGAGGTAAATTTTTTAGTAGTACTAAAAAGTATAGATTTTGTGAATTTCTAACCCATTTAGCTTGTTAATTAATAAATATTACGAACGCTAGATAACGTTTTGTTAAAAAGTTCTAGGGACAAAGTTTCTTATGAAAAATATAATAATATCGTACAAAGTATACTTTAAAAAAGATAAAGAAGAACACATTTGTTGACAGAAAAGACAAATAAATAAAAACAAACCTAATAATCATATCAAAAGTTTCACTTACGTACTACTGACTGTATTAATGTTACAGTGCCATTCCAATATATATATACTCCATTTGTATGGTACTCTAATCAAGATCAGCGCAAAACCATGAGTTGATGAGGAGAGGGTAAGCTTTGATCAGTAGAGAATAATCATATCATTGATAAAGAAGATTATCTCTTTGATCAAGACTTATTATTAAATCCGGAACCTGATAACTATATTATATTTATGTTTCATCAGCCGATAGATAATATGATGTTGCTTTTGGTGAAGGAAAAGGTCATAAGAAATTTAATTTAATATTGTAACTGTTCAGGCTCGTACTTTGGGGTGCAACTTATTGAGTCTTTAGGATTGCATTGTACACACACAATACAAAAATACATACATCATATTCATATGCATAAGCCAACGCAAGATGCCCAAAATTCGATAAAGTTAAACATAAAAAGAAAAAGTGGATATGCATCGCATCTCATGCATGAGGTAAGTTAAAGTGATTGCTCTTTTTAACAATAATATCCTTTTGCCAAAAAAAATAATATCCTTTTTAATATACACACATACGTACAATACATTAATATATATATCTATATATATATATATATATATATTAAAACAAGAAGTATAGTACAAAAAGTCTCCATTGCAGCCGTTAAAAAAGAGTAATATATTAAGAGAATCATAAAATATTTGTCTAGAATTTAATCGCGAGAAGTCAAGATTTTTTTCCTTCGACAATTTAATAAAATATTAGAACAGTTTGGAAATTCAGATCGGAGGCGCAAAACTTACATAATGCATAGCATACGGAAGTGTTTAGCACTACAAGCTAACCTATCCGGTTTTGTGTTAAAACTGTGAGAAATAAACGAAAAGGAAAAGAAAGCGATACTCCCTTTACTCGTCTCTGTCTCCTTTAAGTATGTCTGGAAAGCTGACCAGTCATGTGGCGTATGCCACCGGCGTCTTATGTTGAGATATCATACACTTCATCGCCCAAAAGAAGCGCATCTACTTCAGTATGGAGTGGAGAAAGGTTGCGTCGTACATTCTTAACGCCCATCGTTACTTCATGGAGCCCTCCTTGGGAGCAATGTCAGCCATTCTAGTGAAAGTGTCGCCTTCCTTCCAGGACCCATCAACATAGCACATGTAATCAGAACCCGCTTTGACTTCCGTAGGCGGTACTAAGAACACCACCTCCGATGATCGTGCTGTCTCCTCCTTCTCATGAGCGGATTCCTAGAGCGTTGCCTCTCTCTCTGCTACAACCATAATCTCTTGTATATCTAGATTTTTCTTATTAAAAACTTTTTTTATTCTTGGCTTTCCAGATATACCATAGAATCCATGGTAGCTGAGCGTGCAGCCTTCCATTGGTGCCCTCAAAAAGAGATCATCCAAATATGTAAAAGCCGACGGCGTTGGAAATTTTTCCAAAGTCGACGGGACCTTTGACAAAGCCCAAATTTGTGCCGCCGGAGGACATTAAAAAAACATGATTCATTGTTTCAGTATATCAGTCCCACACCGCACACATGTACATCACAATTGATACATCGCCCTTTTAATTTCCCACTGAAATATTTCCCATGAGAATTTCCATAGGACATGTTTTAATTTTGGGAGACATTTCAAAATCCATAAATGAGTAAACAGTGGTGTGATCCTTGGTCCATACACACCATTGCCTCTACGTTGTATTGGACCCTCTCTCGTAATCCATTAACCCGATTTCACCGTATATTTACTGGATTTAGTAAAATGTCACCCCAATAAGTCTGGTTGATAAGTCCGACTTATCGATATACTGGTAATAATCTCAACATCAGTTGGATCTATGATTGCCTTAAGTAATGAAAGGTTCCATGAGTAACTTAACGGGTTGATCAGTTGATCAACCGTGATATTTGGACAATGTTGTCCTAGACAGATTGTCGGCCTCAAGGTATTTGCTGGTATCCAGGGATCTTCCCCTGCTGATATGAAAAAGTCTGAATCCACCCTTTTGATATGCTCTTTTTTAACCAAAGATCTCGCATAAATGATGCTCCTCCAATCGTACGATGGCGAGTAGCACTTAATCGGATCCAGAGGAGTCGTCTTACAGTAATACCGGCCTTTGAAAACCCTCGCGAATAATGAATTCGAGACATTTATAAGCCGCCGAAGTTGCTTTTCCAATAAAGCTTAGTTAAAATCATCAATAACTTTGAAACCATTACCCCCTTCATGTTTATTTCTGCACGTTTTATCCCAAGATAATTAATGTTACCCTTTTTGTTGCCCACTCGAGTTCCACCAGAAATTTGCAATGGCACTGGTAAACTTCAAAGTGATAGCCTTTGGCAACCTGAAACAAGACATCACGTGTATAGGTAATACCGCTGCAACCACCTTAATTGGATATCTTTACTGCCCTTAGTCAGAAATCAAGATATATAATCAGTTTTTTCGACCAAGTATATGGCCAACTCAAATGCGTAAATATGTGATTAAATAAAAAAGAAAAGATGACATCATATTACATATTTAGTACTTAATTGAAAATTTGCTTTATCATAATATACTTTTAGTCTAAGTTACGTTTAGGTCAAAAGAAAATCTACATTTTATAGACGAGACACTAAAAACCTTTACTGAATGGAAAAAGTTCTTGTAAAGGATCTAATCTAAATCTTTAAACTACTAATAGATTTTGATCATACTTGTTACCATTTTGTGGTTCACACTACACCACCCAGTTAACCTAATACTCATTTTTCAATCATTTAAATACATTGTAGAAAAGATGGTTTGAACAAGCTTATAAAAAAAAAAGAAGATAGTTTGAACAATGGTGAATAGAGAAAAACAAAACAAAACAAGTGTATACTATTAATACCTAATCCCATCTCCAAACCACGCAATAAAGTTTTTTATATGATTAAACAAAGGGTGTGATTATATGTAACCATCAACTGATAGACAAATTATTATCTATTAAAATAACAATCAATCAGGGTCACTCTCTTAAATGATAAGGATATAAAGTATTGATATTGTTAAAATAAAAACAAGTAGACATTAAATTGACATATGTTCGCACGTCCTCTTTCATACACTAGGCCTCCTCTTCTTCTCCACCTTCTCTCCATTTCTCTTTCTCTTTCTACTTCTACTCCTCTTCCTCGATCTGTAAATCATATATTTCCAAAAGCGATCAAGATCAACGAAATAACCAATTCTTGATCGTTATCATTGATTAACCTGTCATTTCTGGCTTAGTTTATTGTAAATATATTATATACAACTATATAATCTATAGAAAATATAAACATGAAGCGAGGTCTAGAGATGGCGAGAAGCTACAATGATCAAGAAAGCAGTCAAGAAACCGGATCGGAATCACCTAATTCTTCAAACTTCAACGCTGCCATCTCTTCTCAGTCACCTAAACGAAGGTATGCACATAAACATATACATCCATGATTTATAATATTATGACAATATTTTCATGAAAACATAGCAATTAGCATTAACTAAAAGTATACTCACGTAATAAATTATAGCAAGAGATCCATAGAGAAGAGAGTAGTGAACGTACCAATGAAAGTGATGGAAGGATCTCGGCAGAAAGGCGACACAACTCCACCATCAGATTCATGGGCTTGGCGTAAGTACGGACAAAAGCCCATTAAAGGATCTCCTTACCCTAGAGGTTATTACCGTTGTAGTAGCACAAAAGGTTGTCCGGCGAGGAAGCAAGTCGAGAGAAGTAGAGACGATCCCACTACGATTCTCATTACTTACACTTGTGAGCATAACCATCCTTGGCCTCTCGCTTCTTCTTCTTCTAAAAACGGGCCAAAACCAAAACTCAAACCCAAACCTGAACCCGAACATGAGCTTGAAGCACCAGAGGTGGAGGTGGAGCAGGAGGAGGATAATAATAATAATAATAAGTTTATGGTTCTTGAGAGAGAGATTGAGACGACGCCATCTTGCATCGTGGACGAGTTCGCTTGGTTTAGAGAAATGGAGACAACGTCTTCTACGATTCTTGAGAGTCCGATATTCTCATCGGAGAAAAAGACGGCTGTTTCCGGGACGGGAGATGACGTAGCGATGTTTTTTCCAATGGGAGAGGAGGATGAGTCATTGTTCGCCGATCTCGGAGAGTTGCCGGAGTGTGCGGTGGTGTTTCGTGACCGGAGTAGCGTAGTGGGGTCACAGGTTGAGATCTTTTGACACTTTTTATTGGATATTGTTGTCTGCTCACTCACATGGGAAGAAGCGTTGTACTCGCGGCGTTTTTCTAATCTTTTAAAAGTTTCTCAACGGTAATCAATAAATCATCATAGGACTTTCTCTATACTTATTTTAATTTTTTTTTTTAAAGGTATTATTCGATTTTCTAATTTCTTTTTTTTCCTCATTAATCTCTGGAATTCCTTCTTTTTCAATACTAAATTTTCTGGGTTTAGATTTATTTTTTGTGGGTTGAATTGCAATGTAGTTACCTCAATAAAAATGGCACTCGTTTTTTTATGTATATGTAACTGATGATTGGTCATGGACTCAAGAGTAGAACGTTGAGAGGTGAAATTTAGTTCCTTCGTTTCATAGGGAATGTTATAATTCATTTTAAAAAAATATATTATAATTCGTCTCAGATCCTCAATGACATTGGTGTATTCCATAAATGATTTGGAGCGATTTGTATTATAATTTGAAATATCATGTTCTTAAACAAGAATTTTAAAAGGTTTTTCAAAATTTAGTGCTATTGAAGTAGTGGTTTTAAAATGTATAATCAAATTCTTTAATCCACTGTCATTGAAAAAATTACAAGTGTTTGATTTTGACGGACTTTAAAGTGTCTTAATGAGTTTTTTTTATTAAAAATACAAAGGTCAAAATCAAAAATGATTTTAAGTAGGTCTGCATGATTTTAAAAATAAATCACAACAACTTTCCTAGTTAACCAAAATCTTCTAAAAATTTACTAAAATTAAAAATACTCCCTAATATTTAATTCAATACATCCCTAATGATAAACAATTTTTATCATCAATTCAACGTATGTTATCATAGAGTCATAGACTCATACTAAATATTAAAAAAATTATGTATTTGAAACTTCGTTCCAAAAACTGAAGAATTGGTGGTACATGATTACGAACATGAATGTCAATACTTTTAGGGTTGATTAAGCTAATGTCAATGAGCTCATCTCTATATATTAATTGATAAGACAAAGAAAAATTTTGAATTTCGAAGCACTGTTATCAAGCTTAGAGCGATTTGGAAAGTTATTAACCAATGAAAAATTCTAAATTTATATTTAATCGTGACATTAGTTACGATCCATAATAGTGAAGATACTTAATGATATGATAGATAAATCTAAACAATAAATGAATATATAATTTAAATTATTTTTAAATATAAAAAAGATTTGCAGAAGATATTTAAAGTGATGTGTTCTTTTGTCGCACAACGGTTGTGAAAGTATATAAGAGCAATAAAATTACAGTATAAAATAGATCTCCTATGTTCACTTGCAAATCATCTTTCTTCACATTTTGAATGTATTCAGTTTTAATAAATTAAATTGGATATTATTACTTTTTTGTTCAAAAACGTTTTGAGCTGAGTTAAATATAATTTCTTTTACATTCTTTAGTTTTGATTTTTCATGGGTTAAAAATGAACCCAAATCAAATCATTTAATGTTTTGGTTTTAATTTAAGTTTTCCAAAAAGAGAAAATTTATAAATACTTTAATTTAAAATATTTTGATAAAAAATTATTTTACACTATTTTTAAAATTTGTGAACAATAAAAAAACTGTTAAATTTTGTAAACCAATTTTATAAGTCCAATATGTCTAAAGCATTAAAAAATTTACAGTGGTATTTTATTTTGTCCCACACTATTTATAAGAGTTATGAGGAACATTAAACTTATTGTATAAAATATACCTCACATGTTCACTTAGAAGACATCTTTTATGATATTTGATCCGTTTGGTTTTAAGAAACAAAACTGAATATTAATTAAATTTATGGGCTTAAAATAAATTGAAATGAGTTAAAAACAAAATTTCGTATTGTTTGATTTTAATTTTATTATAACTAAATCGAAATCGAACCGCATATTGTATTGGTTCTCAGTAGGTCTGAGATAAAATTTTCAAAATATAAAGAGGACTAAAATTTTAAAAGACAAAAAAGGATTAAAATTTTAAAATATATCAGTTTTAAATATTTTGATAAAAATATAAAATACAATTTAATTTTTAAATTATAAAAAATATCTTATATATTATTTGAGGAGACATAAAAAGAAAATGATTGAGAGTCAAAATTTGATGTGTCTACCATAAAGTGTTTTGGGGGTTATTAACCAATGAAGAAGCTTCTAAAATTTTCATAATTAATTGGGACATTAATTACGATAAAAAAATACGTAAGATACTTAATCTAAACAATAAATGAATGTTCCATTTGAGTTATTTTAAAAATAAATGAGATTTTTATAAGATACTATAATATTAGTTTTAAATAATTATATTTGTAAACAATAAGGGGGAGTTATTGGTAGTTGAATTTTTGAAGATTGTTAAAATTTTTAGAGTATGTTGTTATTGGTTCATGGATTATAACACTCTTGATAAAATATACTGTTATTGGTTTGATGATTTTAAATGTCTACTCAAAATCCAATGTTATTCAAAAGATTTGGTTTTCGTCGATTTTACGATTCAATTAGAATCTAGTATTGGAACCTCGATTCTCAACAAATTAACTTATTAAACAAAACTTTCAAAATACTCCATATACACTATGGATTCTTAAAATCCATATAACTAAAAAAATTTGATTGATTTTTCTAATACACAAAACTCTCTGCAAATTTTAAAACACTCTTTACAGATTTAATAAATTTTTCAACTTTAAAATCAATCAACTTTGTGAAATCCAACTCCCACTAACCTCTTTAAAATATTTAAATTGTTTAAATATTTAAATCCAATATGAAAACATTAAAATCTTTAAAGTGCTGATTGTTTTGTCCCACATCGGTTGTGAAAGTTTAGAAGAACAATAAACTTATATTATAAAATAGACTTCACATATCCACTTACAAACTTCTTTTCTTAAATTTCGAATAAGTCTAACTTTAAGAAATCGAACCAAATAGTAAATAATTTTTTTGCTTCAAAAACGAATTGAACTAAGTTAAACATAATACCTTTTGTATTGTTTATTTTTTATTCTTTCGGGTTAAAACATAACCAAGACCGAATCGTTTCATATTTCAATTTAATCGTCTTTCAATTAAATCTTGAGAAAAATAAAAATGATAAAGAATTAAAAAGTTTTGGTTTGAAATATTTTAATAAAAACTTTTTTAAAAAATCTTAAACAATAGAAAAAAAATAAATTCTTACTTTTTAAAACTCAATTTTGGTTGCATCACCTCTGCTACCATCTCACAAAATCAGGGTTCGAACCCTGCACCTGCCACTAGTGAGAGGAACTACTTGTCATTGGACTACAAATGACAAAAAAAACTCAATTTTAGTTTTCCTAATCTTTAAAGTGGTGTGTTATTTTTTCCTATATTAATTGTGAGAGAGTTCAAGACCAACAAACTTATAGTATAAAAGAAACCTCTTATTTTCATTTAAAAGCATCTATTATAAAATATAGGATATGTTCAGTTTAAAGAAACATAACCAAATAGTTTTTAATTTTTTGTGGTTCAAAAATACTTTTAATTGAGTCAAACATAATACTTTTTGGATTATATTAGATGAAAACCGAACCATTTAGGGTTTTGGTTCTCAATCGGCATTCAATTGAAATTTGCAAAAAATAGAAGATTTAAATTTATAAAGAATTCAGTTTGTAGCATTTTGATTGAAAATATAAAATTTGCGTAAACAATAAAAAAATTGTCGTTGCTCTATAATAAAAAAGAAAAATAAAAAAATTAAAAGATTTTGTGTAAACATTTTTTAAAAATCTTTAAAATTTAAAGAACAATTAAAATATTTAAATTATTACTTTTCTAAGAACAATTTTTAAAGCCCAATATGGATGAAACACTAAAAATATTTAAAATGGTGTATTGTTTTGTTCCACATCGGTTGTGAGAGTTTTGAGGAGTAATAAACTTATAGTATAAAATAAAGTTCACATATTAACTTACAAAACATCTTTTTATCACATTTCAGATATGTCAAATTTTAAGAACTCGAACACAATTGTAAATATTTTTAAAGGTTCAAAAATGGTATGAACTGAGTTAAAAGTAAGAATTTTTAATTTTGTTTAGTTTTCATTTTTTCAGGATTAATTTTGAACAGAAACTGAATCGTTAAGTGTTTCTGTTCTCATTTTTATTTTATTTAAAAAGATTAAAATCTTTAACAGTTTTGGTTTGTAACATTTTCATAGAAAAATATAAAAGTTTTCATAAACAATGAAAAATCCAAGATGCTCTTTAATAAAAAAATGAAAAAAGAAAAACAGTTTTTAAAAAGATTTTGTTTGAATGTTTCAAAATTTTTATTAAAAAATTTCATAAACCATTAATGTATCTAAATTGTTATTCTTCTAAGCTCAATTTTGTAAGCCCGATATGGATGAAACATTAAAAATATTTAAAGTGATATATTATTTTGTCCCACATCGGTTGTGAGAGTTTTGAAGAGCAATAAACTTACAATATAAGATAGACTTAACATGTTCACTTACAGTATATCTTTTGTCGCATTTAAGATATGTTCAATTTTAAGAAATCAAACTGAATTGTAAAAATTTTAAAGTTCAAAAAAGGTTTGAACTAGGTTAACCATATTGTTTGGTTTTTATTTTTCAGGACTAATACCGAAAAGAAAAATGAATTGTTCAATATTTTGGTTTTCATTTGGTTTTATTCAATTAATTTTTACAAAAATTAAAACGATTAAAATTATAAATATTTCAGTTTATAATTTTGATATATGCAAATGTTTTGTAAAAAATATAACAAATTCATGTTGCTCTTTAAAAAAAATGGAAAAAAAATTTAAAAAATATTAGGTTTGAATATTTCAATAAAAATAATAAATTACAACTAAAATATTTAAATTGTTACTTTTAAGCCCAATTGTGTAAGTCTGATATGGATGAAACACTAAAAATATTTAAAATGTTGTAATGGTTTGTCCCACATCGGTTGTGAGAGTTTTGAGGAGCAATAAACTTACAGTATAAGAGAGACTTCACATATTCACTTGTAAAACATCTTTTGTCGCATTTAATATATGTTTAGTCTAAAGAAATAAATTAGAATTGGAAATATTTTAAGGTTAAAAATGGGGGGAAATAAGTTAAACAGAAGAATTTTTGTAGTATTTAGTTTTGATTTTTCAGTATTAACACCGAACTGAAATTGAACCATTAAGTGTTTCGATTTTCTTTCGGTTTTGAATAAACTTTTTCTTAAACTAAAATGAAAAAATTTAATGAAATTTAGGTATGTAATATTTCGATAAAAAAATTAAATTTTAAATTTGTTTTGTAAATAATAAAAACATTTTAAAATTTTTATTCTTTTAGCCCAATTTTGTCAGTCCGATATGGTTAATTTTTTTTTTTTTTAAAGTGTTCTCTTGTTTTGTCTCACATTGAATGTGAGAGTTTTAAAGAACAACCAAATTTCAATGTAAAACAAAACTCTCATGTTCACTTAAAAAATATCTTTTGTCATATATCAGACATATTGGATTTGAAAAATTGAACCAAATAATAATCACCTTTGTCCAAAAAATTGTAACATTAAAATTTTTTCATCGCTTGGTTTTGAGTTTTTTGAACTATAACTAAACCAAAACCGAATTGTTTAGCATTTTGGTTCTCAATTGGCTTTTAATCAAATTTGGTAAAATAGAAAAAGATTTCAGCTAACGATATTTCGATAAAACATATAATATTTTTATAAAGAATAAAAGAAATAGAACCGAATATAAATTAATTTTTGGGTGTTAAAACATGGTTTGAATTGAGTTAAACATAAGAGCTTTTTTTTAATATTGATTTTTTGGATTATAACTAAATTGTAACCTAACCATTTAGTGTTTCGGTTTTCAATTAAAATTTTCAAAAATTTACAATATTAATACTATTTCAAAAAATTGATCTACCGACATGTAGTTGCAGTAGTTCCATTTTAATTCTTCAGAGTTGTACAAAAAAAAATCAATTAATACTATTTTATTTACCATCTATGTCTTAAGTTTTATAATTTATCACAACATACAAAATTTTAATATTACATTATTTATCCAAAATTTTTTAAACATAAGATATTTAAATGAACCACTTAAAAAAAATATTGTAATATAAACTATCACCATTTTTTTTCTTTTTCTGAATTATATATTTTTACACTTTTATGATTTAGAAATCAATCATTATATACTATAATCCTGCGCTAGGCGCGAATCAAAATCTAGTGATTAATTATGTATCAATACTATTTTTTCATATTTTAAAAGAAGCTACTAAAATATCACATGATGTAACGATCTCACCCTTATATGAGTCTCACAGCTTCTCCTTGAGACCTGCGACAAAATATTTTGTTGGAGATTTTGGTTTCTTAAACGCTATCAAATCAAATGAACACATGATAACCATGGAAATTTTTTTTATTGAAATCCTAATTTCCCTCTAAAAGAATTTGATTAGATTAATATCCTTTCCAATAAATAGAGAAACCTTCATTCTATTTTACCTTATCCATATAACTAAATTGATCATGAAAAATACAGAAAGATTGAAAGCTTTGCTCATCGAGACTAGTAGTGATGAGGTAGTTTAACAATACGATTTAACTATTTTTTGAAATAAATATCATATTTTCTTCATCTGTACTAATTTAGCTATGTGGTCTAATAAATTTTTCTAACATCAACCTCCACTTTTTTGATCAGCTGGTTGAGAAAGACAAGGTGTTAGTAGTTGCTGATCACTAGAAAAAGCAGATGCTGGAATATGGCACTTCAAAGCTCATCCTGGAGTTGAGAACATATGCATTCTGCTAAGGGATGAAATATGGCACGGGACTCCTCCGCAGTATATCAATGATAACCATGACCTAAAATTGTTCATCTCACTTCGGGGGCAAATAGATGAGGTAAACTTGTTCGGTAGTTTAGTCATCCTATTTACATTGGCTATTCTATTTTAAAATCTGGGAAGGAGATGCAAAAGAACATGCGTCATGAATCCTTGAATGGGGACGATATGCTTGTCCACTCCTCCAAAGACAGTGAAGATGAGTAGCATGAATTTTTTGTGGAGGACGCCCAAGATAGGAACAATACTGCAGAGGAACCTTCTTCCAAAATTTAATAATGTTGTCGTATATAGTACTCCTTCTCCAACAGTACATAAATTTGATATTTCTAATAATGTTGGAAATTCTAATGATGGCTCAACCTCTAATGT
This sequence comes from Anastatica hierochuntica, assembly GCA_900406275.1. Lineage (NCBI taxonomy): Eukaryota > Viridiplantae > Streptophyta > Magnoliopsida > Brassicales > Brassicaceae > Anastatica > Anastatica hierochuntica. Next base: position 5,831 of record OVAN01008065.1, on the reverse strand, counting down.
AAGAAGAGCTTCTAAGGGAAAAGGAGTTTCGCTGATCTAAGGGAATCTTCCGAGAGTAATCTACAACTAGATTGGTTTAGTATGCTTTCACGAAATGGATAGCCCATCCCAACATTGACTTTTGATCCTAATCTTTCTAAAATTATAAGTACCCAAGTTGGTCCTTCTATGAGGCAGTTACCAATGAAAATGGAAACATCAACCATCGTGGCTATGGATAATGATCTCGGACTCCCAACACAACAGTTAAGTGTTTGGGGTGGTGCAGAGGCAACACTCAACAATTAAGTGTTTGAGGTTGTTTTTTTAGACGTCGTATTTACATAGTCTGACTATTTTTTATTAGTTATCAATGCAGCCATTTACGATATCACGTATGAGGGAGACAACATATTTGTGAGAAGGGTTTACAAGTAAAGGACGACTGCGAAATAAAGAATTTTATTAATGCAATTAACAGAAAATTTCCTTCAAAGTTTCAAAGTCGATTCATGATTTTGAAGTGCATATCAAGGACATTCCCATGGAGACTGTATGCATCAATCATTGACTAGTCTGAAAACTTTCAGATAAGGCATGCCACATTCATTAACACCAGTAATATCGATGAGAGAAGGCATTACCACCGTGTGACAACAACACGACTTATAGGAGAGCTAATGGCTTCAAGATATGTAGGAATCATTTGAGGACCATCAACAGCGAGGATACGTACAATCCTCCTTGATGAGTAAAACATCAACGTATCTTACTGGAAAGCGTGGAGAGGAAGACATATTGCTATGGATTTTGCCCTTGGAAGCATTTGTTATATAGAGTACTCAAAGTTGCCCGATGGTAAAAGACGATTTAAATACAGTTTCATCTCATTCGCATATGCTATTAACGGCTAGCAGTGAATGCGAAAAGTTGTGGTTGTTGATGGTACAACTCTTAAAGGTAGATACGTAGGTATTCTTGTTTTTGCAAGTTGTCAAGACGTGAATTTCTAGATTTTTCCAATGGTCTAAGATAATGTGGATGGTGAAAATGATGTTGCTTGGGAATGGTTCTTTCGTAAGTTGAACATGTTTATCCCTGACACCGTAAATCGTGTTTTCATTTCAGACAGGCATGCTAGCATTTACATGGGGATGAGAACGGTTATGATTTTTTTTATATATAATTGTACTATCTCATTAGTATTTCTATTCCATGATCAGAATAAATACTTTGTATATGAATTTTTCTACTGAATTTTTGACTATACAATTGGTTTTTGATGTACTGATTTCTTTTTAAGTATATGTGGTTGCTCAGCATGATGTCACAATATCAGAACACAAGTCAAGCCTCGGAGGATAGCAAATCTTGTGGCCAAAGCGGCCAAATTTATACTATTGCTTAGTTTAATAAGTATTTTGAAGACATTGAACATGCAATGTGCTGCCTACTTGATCGATATCGGTACATGCTTTTTTGAATTTAGATATTTTTGTTCTATAAATAGTATGCCTATTAAATATATCTAAATAGTCATACTATTATTTTGAATTAGTAGTCATACTATTTTGTGTTACTTATTTAATAAACATGGGAATAAATGTTCCAAGGTTTCTCCACTGGACCCATTGTCATTTTAGGGACAAAAGTACAATATAATGGATTCAAATATTGCTAAATCATGGAACAATGTTATAAAAGAAGCTTGTGAATATCATCTTATATGTATGCTTGAATACATTCACATTCAAGTAATTTCTTAGTTTGCAATTTTGCATGCCAAAGCTATTAAAAAGAGTAATATTTTTGCACCGCACGCTTACGATCACATGGAGAAAAATTTGCAACATCTACGACTTATTTGTTTCGACCAATCTGTTTCATGGAATTTGAAGCTCAATCCCGCTTTGGTGCTTCTTTATCGTCAAGTTAGATGTTAGAACATGTTCTAACAATGACTGACAATTTATTGGAATACCCTTTGAACATGCTTTCACATGTGTTGCACGAGTTGGTTTGTGTACCGATTCTATGGTACTAGATGCGTACTTTGTCGATGCATGAAAAAATATATATGTGGAGAAGATTTATCCCATATCCGTTGTTGGTGGCTATCCTTTGGGAGCAATAAACTAAAGTAAAAAAATGAATACACTCCCACCAAAGTCAAGACGGCCACGTAGGAGGCCAAAGAAGTTTCGAGTGAAACCACGTGGAGAGTGTAAGGTAAAATGACAAAATTTTGATGACTTAGTATGATTATTTTCTTTTGTATAGTAGTATGTCTATTTCTTTAGTATTAATTAAATTTCCTAAATTATCACATCTTCAAAAGACACTAAGAAGAGCTAAGAAAAAGTGCAGTCAATGCTTTGGTCTGAGACATAACAAAGCATCTTGTCGTTATCACATTTGAAGCAACCAAACTATGTAGGGGGTAATTTTTTGGTATCATTGAGAGGCAGACTTAATAATGAAAGCAATCTCATCTACTAATATATTGCATTATCGACACAAGTTTGGAGCAATTTTACAATGAAACAAAATAGTCAGCTATATTCAAGCAGTTGAAATATAGATTTTTTTTTTAACAAAACTAGAGCTTCGACTTTAGTAGATTCTAGGGATGTGTAGTTTTTGTCAACCCATGTAAGACCTCTCAATTTGCTTGTTTTATAAATATCTTTCGGCCCCTTAATGCGTGACTACAACTTCCAGAGACTTATCAATTATAACTTTTAGACATTCTATATGTCTAATACAACTAATAACAGAACTAAAAATAGTTATTCTATTAACAAAATTTAATAGAAAAAATGAAACAGTAGTAGGCCAAAAGAACTTGGTTAATTAAAACAAAAATGGTCTACATTAACATAAAAAAAATTATTATACTCACAAATACGTCAGCCAACAATGGCATATAAAGTTCTCCAACTTAACGAAGTTAGAAACATGACAATTCATAGTATGTCTAAATATCTGCAAATAAAAGACATAGATACTCAATATTGAAAGAGTGTACCAACAGTTACGAAAACACCAGATATTTAGATGAAATATCTCGAATTTCAATGACTTGAATGCGAATTCGCAGATGCAAACTGCAAGTGTTCCAGATTGAGAAGATGTGCATCCTCAATATTTTCTAATGTGTGTAGCTCTGTCTTGACCAAAGATCCAATGTCAAAAAAACCCTAAATGTATATATATATATATATAACAAGACCATTGCATAGCCCGAGCATTGTCGAAATTGAATGTCTTTTTGCACAAGTTCCTTCATCGTCAACACTGAGTCACAATTCCACCATCGACATTGCAAATGGTGCAACAGGTATACACTTTGTTTCAATGGTCATTCCATGTTTGTAAACAAGAAATGAGAGTAAGACATCAGTTGGTGTACGGCTTGATGACATCCAATGGATACTTTGACCAATTGCAGTTGACAATATGAAGTTTCCATCCACTGAAATCGATGACCAACCCAACCAAATGTCTTCCTTGGATGTGGAAAGGAAAATATAGGAATTCAACTTTTTTATACCATTTTGGACGATGATCCCACGGTGCTCTTGTCAGTGAACTGAAGTAGAAATAAATTGATAGCCTTTGAGAAAGATACATACTACCTTTTTAGCCTAGTCAGAAAACTGGATGGAAGAAAATGATAACAATATTGCATATGCAAATCACGTCGACGCTTTGTGAAAACGATAAGCATGTCCATTTCCTATGTTTGGAAATGATAATTATAATTAGTATAGTTACTATTTTAACAGGTATATTTTTTTAGTATGAATATGATGAAGTAAATATTAATGAACCTGGGACATAAGATAATTTGTGGCATGATATACACGAAAGTAAGCCGTACTGTCCAAAACAACACCTCCAAGAAGTTTGTATGCCCTACAATTTGAAAGATGTTGGAAATTGAGAGATTAATATGACACACAATAATTTCTTATGGAATAGAAAATATTTGAAACTTACACTGAATGATTAAATAGCTTGAAGAAAGAATCAACTTCTTTAGTTTGTGGNGGACAAATGGATTAAAATTTTCAGCCAATAGTCGGATTGACTTTTTTAGCGGCTCACAGGCAGCCGGTTCTTTTGCATCCATCTTCCTTGTATTCTTTTCGGTTTTTCTACTGAAGGGGTGTATTTTTTTTTACTATTTCTAGTACATTTGCTTGTATGTCGCTTGTACATAAAAACACGTCCCTTCGCCTTACCAGTATTGACATCCACAATATTTCTATCTTGATATAAAACAGAAGACCAAATATATAGATTACACGGTGAACAAATATTAAAATATGGAAAGACAATTTATCCTTTTTGAATGTTGGGATTGACTAGATCGTTATTTGGATCGGGCTCTAGTTTGTCTGCTTGTGATTTGCTGAAACATATTTTCACAACTATGTAATAATTGAATGAAAATACTATTTTCATAGTATGTATATGTTAATTTTAAATTATCCACAAATAAAACCATATTGTTGTTAAAAAATTTGCTAACCTCAGCTCCTAGAATTTCAACACCACCATGTGTCCCTACTATGGTTTCAGCACCGCTCCCACCTCCCAACATCTACAATTAGTGGATAGATAGTGGTTATCATTTTGAATGAAAATCCTTTTTTTATGGACTATGATAATTTTTTTAATTATTTGAAATTGTTTTTTGTCGTAGAAATAAATTGGCTTATCTCTTTTTTATTCTGGTGTTTGAAGAAACCACATTGTTCGCATTCCCAATCAATGGTGGTTTTGCCGGTAATTTTCCTAATGTTTGCAATACGGGAACCGAATATAGAAATTATATTAGCAGTTATAGTACTATTAAAATGTCAATATTATATTAATAGAATGGCAAAGAAACAAGAAACCAGCTCAGCTACTTGCGTCGATCATAGTTGTGTTTGGCTAATTGAAAATGACGGAGGTTCAACTTTAACAGCAACATCAGGTGGGTTTTGTAAATACACACCAACCTTCGACTGAGAAATATAGGAGAATTAATTAGGAAAGAAAGCGACAAGGATCTGGAAAACGTAAAAAGTGTCGTACCGATACCGATGTTTCGTTTTTTCCTAATTGACTCAGTTCGAGTGATAAAGATAGAGAGTCAATGTTATCGGATCAGTTTGGCGGTGGGCTTGATCAGCAGTTGTGCCTATAAAATTGTTAGAATACCAATGTCAAAACTGAGAGAAAATATGGTAACCTATATTATCACCTTGACCCCCGTGATTTTCGTGGGATCTGCCAGGGGTGGTTTGGTTGTTGCTACCAGTGCGTATAGCCTGTGATAAAAAAAATAAACTAGATATAATGTAAACATTGACAACATTGAACATACTTAGACAAAAAGTGGAACATTAAAATGTATAGATAAGTTAGAAAAACTTCATTCACTTATTGCAGTAGCTGTGGATTCATCTATTGTCGAGGTTAAACCATCATGTGAAGGAGAGCTTAGATGTCCTTTTGTTTTTTTTTTGTTTTGGTTTACAGTATGGGAGGCACTAGCAGTCTGCAAAAACAAAAATGTACTAAATATGTTCACTTACCAAATCTTCATTTTGATTAGCGACATAATATCAGTACTTACATTTTCAACAACGGCATCATTTTCGCCAACGATCGTGCAAACATTGACGCATACAGTGTTTATCAAAGTATCATAGTCATCATCACCAACTTGTTTATCATTCTTTTCAGATATCTGAGGAGCTGATCGTATGGACAAACGTAGAAAATGTTAATTGTAAATAAATGAAAACATGTTATGAACCATTTGATGGCTGACATAACCATTAGTCTGTTGGGCT
>OVAN01008064.1:0-18726 GCA_900406275.1 Anastatica hierochuntica | reverse complement strand
TTAGTGTTTTTTAACACCAAATTTGATGTTTGGGTTGGAGATGCTCTTAGATTACGCAAAGTTAACCAAAGAGGAATAACCTCAGCAAGGGCATAATTGTCATAAATTTTTTGGGATTTGTCAAAATGTGTCTTTGTCAAGATTGTCACTATTTTGTTGAGCTGAATCAATAAAGTGCTTCAATGGGTTATAAACTCTTCAATTAAAAGATTTAGATAGAAAATATTAAATTTTTTGAGGTAGATTTATTTTGAACTTGTTGTTTAATAAAATTAAATAAAAGTTATTTACAAATTAAACGCACAAGGAGATATGTCAGAATTGTTGACCAAATAAATAAAAGGAAATATGTCAAAATTTTCATCTATATATATATATATATATATATATATATTGTCCAGCAAATTTTCACATATTTTCTCTTTGGAAATTAAGAGAAAGAAACAAATAAAAAAACTTATAACAAAAGGGGAGACAGATTCCTTCTTTGCATTTTGAAAAGTCTCAAGAGGAATCAGAGTCACAAGTTACAGAAAGGTAATTAAAATACTGTAATTATTTATTAACCACATTTAAACATCTTAAACTTTGTTTTTTTGTGATTTAATCCAAAAAATATTCGTCTTTAAAAACAATAATTAATTGAAGAAAATTATACGACTGTGTATCTCTGTATCTATGTGTATATGCGTGCGTATAGATCCTGTGAGGTATAAATCTACAGTTTTCCATCTCTGGCTCGTCTTGTTTATAATCTCACAACGGAGAAGCGAGAAACCCAGAAAGAAGGAAAAGAACAATCACTGAATCTTAACAACAGTGAAGGAGAGAGAGAGAAGAGATTTTTTGGGTTAAAAGGGAGAAATTAGGCATCGAATCTGGGTATTGAGAAGTTAGGGTTTGTAATAGTTGGAGAAAGGGGATTTAGGGTTTCGTTTTTTCCAGATTAGCTAATGGAGATGATGAGGAGAAGCGAATTCAAGGGGGAATGATTTGGAGAGAGCTGAATCATGTAATGTAATTTTCCCAATTTTAGGGATTTTTGATTAATTATTGTTATTCGTTAGATTATCTCTAAGATTCCGTGTTTTATGGGTTCGCTCTCTCTTATTAAGAAATTGGAACTTATGATCCTCTATGAATTTTTTTGTGGTGATTTTGTTTGATTGATTGATGATTTTAATTTGGTATTTTGATTGTTAATTCGAGTTTCAAATTACCATTTTATCAGTTTTAAAAATCGACAATTTGTTGTTTAGTAGCTTTTGATCATCTTTGATTTTGTTGAAAAAATTGTTGTGCAGTCTTTAATATGTTCTTTGTCCTTTTTGTTAACAGTTGGAAAGAGCTGGATAGACATCGGCTTTGTGGGTCAAGCAAATTATTTTTATTGTAGATGGTGAGATTAGCTAAAACCCTTCCCTTTTCGCTTTTCGTGGATGAATAGAAGTGATTAAGTGGCATATTTTAGGTATTAGACTTCTGAATTGCTGGGATCATTATAGCTTCGGATGAAGGATAAACTTCTAAACTCATCAAGAATCCGTTGTTCCGAGTTATTGTATTGTAGTAAGTATTATAAACTTGGCAGCTAATATATACAGCTTCACATATTGCTATTGCTATAACTACTAGACATGGAAAACACTAATTTACTCATTCATCTGGTCAGACTAAGAAATTTGGATCGCATACGGCTTTTATCATCTTTTCACGGTTTAGCTGAAATAATTCTTTCCATCTTCAAAAGTTGGTGTCTTCCTATTTGGTTTTTGATGCTGACACAGCTCACTGATCTTTGATGATTGTTTTATTTTCTTAACTGGCCCTGTCAATCATTTCTCTTGCCTTAACATTTTCTATTTTAATCTATAAGCTGCAGGCTGATAGAAGAGTTGGTAAACGTTCAATGAGTCAGAGAGGTTCATCAAAAGGGGAGTCTGGAACTTGTAATGTTTGTTCTGCTCCTTGTTCGTCATGCATGCACCGTAATGTGGGTTTCACAGGATCAAAGTTGGATGAGTCATCAGATGAAAACTGCCCTGGAGTAGTGGGCAGCCAGTGTTCTGCAAATGAAGATGGTCTCTTGCCTTCTTCCAAGGTTAATGCTCGCAACAGTTCAAATAACACTACAAGTCAAGCAAGCAATCTTGTTAATTCCAGTCATGACGCTGTCTCTGAGTATGCTGAGAGTAAGGAAACTATACAATGTTCTGGGGTATCCGATGATTCGGGAACTGCTGCAATGTCTTCTAAGAAATATTTTTCGCGGAAGAGGATGAATCATACAGTGTCTGCATCAGCGAATGTGTTAGATCAGAAGTCTAACTGTATAGAGTCTATTGAGGGCCAGGAAGATGGGGTAATATCGAATGATCTAACCAAAAAGTCGAATGTAGGTTATCCTAATACCAAGATAATCAATAAGGATTCAGCCGACGTTTCAGCTCTGGTGTCCGATCCAGTCTTGGGTGGATCTATGAAAGATCAAGATTCCACAATCATAGAATCTTCTAACGCTCTTCCAAATGAAGGAAAATCACAATCTTTGCATAATCCACTATCCAACCATGAAGATAGAATTGGTTCAGAGCAGGGAAATTTCAAGGAAACTTTAGGACCAGGGGGCAATGAAGAGAGAGATGAATCTTCAGTTGAACGATCTAGATCTTCTGGCCAGAACGGGAAAAATGAGAAGTCAAGTAAAGGCACGTCCTTCAATAATTCAGATATGTCCGAGAGCGAGAGTGATGATTCTGAAATGGTGGAACATGACGTAAGATTTGCCGTTTTGTCTCGTATTAGAACCTAGTGAATACACCTACTTTGTTTTTTGGTGTAATACTTGCTTTTATTTTTGCGTTGGAAAAATCTCGTGTGAAATTTTTTTATTTTTGTTTACTAGGTTAAAGTTTGTGATATATGCGGAGATGCGGGTCGTGAAGATTTACTTGCTATCTGCAGTAGATGCACTGATGGTGCAGAACACACGTAAGCCTCTTATTCTATTCATGGGGAAGAAAACATACTAATGGCCAATCTCGATTCAGGAATTTGATTTTTAGTATTATATTAATTATTGAATTATTGTCATGTCTTCCATCAATAATAAAGTAGCGCCATTTTCTGTTCTAATAATGTAGTTTTGTTTTTCTCAGCTATTGCATGCGAGAAAGGCTCAATGAAGTTCCCGAGGGTGATTGGCTCTGCGAAGAATGCAAGTTTGCTGAGGAAGCAGAAAAACAGAAGCAAGGTAAGGCTGAATTTTGTGAAAAATAGCAGAATGAATTAGCAAACAAATTGGGATTCACCTTTAATGTTTCATGTTATCTAACGTTAAGTTGAAACTTGCAGAAGCTAATGGAAAAAGAGAAACCGACATAAACCTCGAGACGCATACCTCAGGCAAAAGGCACGCTGATAAAACAGAGGCAGCTCCAGAAGCTAAAAGACATGCTGCTGCGGGTTTAACTGGGTCACCCAAGAAATCTCTTATCTCCAGAATAGGTGCACTATCTCGGGAAACATCATTCAAGGGCTTAGACAAGTCAAGGGGAATTCTAAATCATCAAACAACTTTCAGAGATGACACAGAAGGTGCACGTTCTACTGGTTCACAGCTTCAACCTCCAAAAGGTAGGCTGAAAAAATATGATTTGTCTCCCTAAGCTCTGTCTTATTTGTTTTTCCATATCTCTGGCGATTTTTAGGTTGTAGAGCATTTACCCCTTTTGTTTCTTTTCCAGGTGCATTTTTGAAATCTAGTTCCTTCAATTCTTCGAGCTCAAAACCGAAAATGCAACTTATGGATGATGTTATTCTCCGAAGACAGAAGACTGGGAAAGAACATACACTTGATACAAAGGAAGGGGGTTTTAGAAATGTAGGCAAACCAATGTCAAGTCGAACATCAGACGCAGGAAATTCTAGTGGAAACGACTCACAAGCAAAAATGCTTGTGTCGAGAGTTTCTCATTCACAAGAAGGCAAAAGCTCAAAGCAACTTAAAGATTGTAGTACAGAAGTTGATCCGCCAGCTTCCTCCACCGACCAGAAGCTGACTTCACATGGCAATTCACCTGCTTCATATTCAAATCATTCCCGAAATTCGAAGGGTTTGCAGTCTGATGGTAAACGAGGTAGTTTGACGAAGCAATTCAGCAATCTAAACCGAAACCGTATAGAAAATCATGTTTCTTCTGGTATGATCCGTATCGTTTGTAATAAATTGCTCTCTTCTTTTACTTTATCTTTGAAAGAATACTTAATTTGGATATGTTTTTGATCGTTTGAGCTCCACTGTTATTTATTTCTTCCTTTTCAGGAAGTGATTTTTTCACAAGTGAGAAGTGTAGTGCCAGCAGGCAAAGTTCAAGTCAAGCTGACTGTAAAGATGAACTCCCATCCACTTCTTGTGCTGGCGAGGGTATGCCAAGCCATGTTAATGTAGCTTCACAAGATGGATTACCGCGGTCTAGGGAAATTAGAGAGGTAGGGAAGAAAAGCAAAGAAGCCTTTGGTAAGCGCCAAAGGTCTAGCCTGTTATCTGGTGCAAAAGGCTTACCATCATCTCAAAATGGTGGCCAGACTGCAGAATCTAGTGACACCTCTGGTGTTTCTGATAGTGATCTTTCTACCACAAAAAATGTTAGGGAGGATATAAATAAGGGTAATAGGTTGCGAGCCGCAGTAGATGCTGCTCTGCGTAAGAAGCCCAACTTTGGCAAGAACAAAGGATTGGAGCAATCTGATGCGTCTTTGGTATCTAATATTGATACTAGCTCTGATAAGACCTTACGAAATCAATTGCCTTCAAAGATGCATAAGAATTATGTGTCGTACGAAGGAATGCAAGGAGGGCATTCGGCTTTATGGCCTGTTTCTGACCCATACAAACAAACAACTTTAACCAGTGAGAAGCAGCTTGTACCCCCTGGTTCTAATGTGATGCCATCACGATATCTGGAACTTGAAGTTAATTTTCCCTCTGCGAAGCCTGTCATGAGAGATTGGTCATTAGTAGCCCCACCTGCTCGGTTGAAAAGCTCAGCCATTCCAGACCATGAGTTTATATGGCAGTAGGTTTTTCTTTCCTTTTTGTGAAGAATATATCCCATTTGTGGTTTTTTACTTTTCCACCGAGATTATATATGTTCATGTAACGTATTGAGTTGTAAGTTTTTATATCATTTTTCCAGCGGGGACTTGGAGGTGCGGAAAACCAGAAATCAGTCAACTAAGCATAGCGGAATCCAAGCACATCTATCAACCTTAGCATCACCCAAGGTTGCTGAAGTGGTGAATAAATTTCCAGAAACGTTTAGCTTGAATGAAGTACCTCGGCTAAGTACATGGCCTGCACTATTTCAAGATATAGGTACTAAGGAAGACCATATAGCTCTATTCTTCTTTGCAAAGGATGTTGAGAGGTGGGTTGCATACATTAATATTATTATTATTCACTTGCTTATATTTTGGCCGTCGACATGTTTATCTCTAAAGATTGCTGCTTGTGTGATACAGCTATGAGAGAAATTATAAGCCCCTGGTAGATAACATGATCAAGAAAGATTTAGCCTTGAAAGGAAACCTTGAGAATGTTGAGCTTTTGATTTTTGCATCCAACCAGCTTCCTCCGAATTGCCAGCGTAAGAATGCTTACCAGAGCATGATCATTTGATCTATCTGTGTCGTTTCCTAGCATACTTCAGATTAAAAATCTTACATCCTAATCGTTTGATTTTGTCATTTTCTTTCCAATAGAGGGCAGACTAAAGTAGTGCCCCCCAAAAGCGTGCTAAGTACTATTCAAACTTGGCTTGCTGCGCTTTATAGCTCAGCTTTTCTTTATTTTCGTTTTTTGATAACTAGTACTTGTTTACATTGCTCGCCTGCTTACAATTTTACGTGATAATTATCATTCAATGAAGAAGCTGATAGCTCTTCACTTTTCAGTCACATTGCAATGCTGTTTGATTAGTCTCTAGAAAGTAGCATCTGTGATTTAAATAAACTGTTCGAAATGTAATCCCAGTTTATTCTGAATGGTAGTAGCGATACTTACAGCTTTAATAATTGCAGGTTGGAACATGTTATACTTCCTTTGGGGTGTATTCCGAGGAAGGAAAGAAATCCCCACTAACCCACAAACAGTCGCATCTTTGCCTACTTCAAATGTTTCGCTGCGTGGCCGAGACCCCAATGACTTGTGCCAAACGAGTTCTCCTTCCAAGCATTTGGATAAAGCGCCTTCTCTGTGTGAGGGGTCGAGCAGCATAATTGATACTCAAAATAGAACAGGTGTATGTAGCCATGAGAATCCAAGTGACAGAGAATCCACTGTTGAGCAGTCATTGAGCACAAAGGTGGGTGGTTCTTAGTCCTTGAGTAAATTATAAATGCCCTACCTCTTTCTCACTGAAGTTGTAGCCTTATAGGACAATTTCATTCATTCGTTGTACCTTGTTGTCTAACTCTGGAGTTCCCTAATACAGGAGGAAGTTGCTCTAAAAGAGGACGAACCACGTGAAAATCATACTCCTTGTCAAGCTACTGGATCAAATTCAGGAGATAGTGTACTGAATAAGGTTCAGCAAGTTGAAGAACAAAAAGAATTAGATGGCAGAAAGGATCTGCCTTCTAACGTCATGGGATCAGAGATCCAGTGCCCTGGCCAAGGCAATACTCTAGAGAAAGATCTCAACTGTAGTCAGGCTAGTTACATGAAGCGTCCACTTTGGGAACTGACAAGACCCGCCACCGAGAATTCTTCTGCCACGAACGGGAGAGTGAATAATGATAGTGGTTTATGCGAAGGATATGCCAATAAGAAGCTGAAGACAGAAAACGAAAGCAGCAGCCTTTCCGAGGATACACGAGGTAATGATTCCGGGATCATGAAGAAGAGTCCCAAAGTCGTGTTCCCTGTGGACTTGAATGAGGAAAGAGAAGAAGACATGGAACTGGAGGATAGTCTCATTCCACTTGGCAATAGCAATGACAACAATAACAACAAACGGTTAAGCGGTACAGTCCCGGATCTTGAGCTGGCAATAGGAGCTGAAGAAACAAGGGAAGATAACAAGACAATAGGACTATTGCCTTTCTTAGCTGAAAGAAGCAACTGTGGTGAAGGAAGTAGTAGTAATAGAATGATGAATAAAGAAGAAGAAGAAGATGTGGCTGCTTCTCTCTCGTTATCACTCTCATTTCCAGGAGAGGAAAGGAAGAATGTGAATACTCCCTTGTTTCTATTCAGAGACCTTCCCTAATTATCGCAAGTCTTAATTTTATGAGCCTCCTTAGTTGTTTTTTTTTGTTGGTGAAGACTCCGAACGAGATATACAATCACAGGTTTGTTGTGTATATAAATATGTTAAAGATCAAATGTTGCAAAAGGAACAATAATTGGGTGAATAATTGTTTTGTATTTTCTTTTCTTCATCTGGTTTTTAATTATCAGATCTTTGTTGGAATACAGAGTCGGTGATGTCACAAATATTCTTCAGGAACAGAGACAGAAAAACATCTATACAAGAAATAACGACCGGACCGAAACAAAGTCTAACACTGAGACTAAAATCTATATGGAAGACCAAAATTAGACCGAAATCTGAAAACGTCGTTTGCTCGGAATGTTACTTCCCACATAAACTTTAACAATGACCAAGGCAACATGTTGAACCGAGGTTGTACCTTGTTGACTTTCGCTCGGTTAGTTGGCAAAAACTTCGGCAGAGTTGACTTAAAGTTCGGTAGGGTTGACTTGTGATTTTTAGTGGCAACTTATAAACATCGAAGATCTCCTTAAATAAAGCTAGTCTCAAAAGAAAAATTTAGAGATAAAAGCTCGGATGTGTTGAGATATCTAATTTATATTTGGAGAATGTTATAAGGCCAGCATTACAAGGTCGGTGTTTGCTTATCTCTCTAAAATATAAGTTTTTTCGCGAGAATTTTCTCTTTTGATTTTTGTCTGTCTTCCTTAGTGAACATCTTCCAGTATTTATAGAAGAACTTGACTGCTACCGTAACCCTTTGTGATGATAGCTTCGTCAAGCTAGCTTCAGGCGTCAGATGCATGCCTTTATTTCTGTGTGATTCGGCGTGTGCATAGGCATTTAATGCGCCGATGAGTGAAAAACATTAAATGTTGAGTGACGCCGATGTGAAGGTATTTAATGCTTCTTCATCGACATCGTTTCTGACATCGGGGTCGGGCTTTTCTCTTTCTCTCCTTTCTTGGACCTCTGTTGGACCTTGCAAAAAGGACTTGACTTTTTATGAGGCTTTTTTCTTAGGGCCCAGAGTGACACGAACCATATTTGAAGAGGGTGCTAGGCCCACCCTCATCAATTCCCCTNCCCCCCCCCCCCCGCAAGACCAGTCTACGTGACAAAGGGTGGATAGTTCGTTGCGTCGGTCTAACTAAGATTATTGTGGGCCAAGCGCTAGCTAGAGCTAGCGGTTTTCGAGGCTATTCATAGGTCATCATTGCTTCAGACTCTTCATCTCTACCCTCGTCTCCTATATATAGCCTTCATAACTCTCATTTCCTCACTTCTTCTTCATTCGCCAAGGTAGCCTCTCGCTAGTTTTGTTTACCCGAGATGTTATTGCAAATGTTCCTCCGACAATGTCTGTCGTAAGCATTTTCTCGAGCTCATCGTTGGTACCGAGGCCTCGAAATAGAGGAGGTCTTCTCGCAAAGAGGTGTCATCATCATCGTCTATTCAAACAAGTGGGCAGGCTTAAGGCAAGTCTTCGGGCCAGAAAGGACGGCGCATATGGGTCGATTCCTCAGGAGGAGCTTACCGATGCTGAATCCAAAGGTGATGCACATCTATACTCGTCTGCCGAGGTTCCTGTTGGTATTCCTCTCCCTATCGAGGATGGTGTGAGACTCTTGCTCATTTTTCTTAACAATTTGCGTTTTGATTCAATTTTAGACAAGTCTTTTTGTTTTTTAAGCTAAGCCATTCATCACAACAAACATAATTTAACTTAAATACTTAGCATAAACAGTGAGGTTCTGGATTACAAAGTCAGTTCGCTAATAAGCTATTATAGTGTAAATCCGACCAACTACCCATAGAAAATACTAAGTAAAATCCATACATCCTTCACTTCCAGCCATGGTCTGCGTGCTGCTCAGCGGAGCCATCTTGACAAGAAACAGAACCTGCATTCACACAGAATGCATCAATAAAGAATTGTTGAGTGAGATCGGTCATCCCTTCCCACCAGCCATGCATAAAATCAACCAGTTTAATCAGTTCATTTATCCATTTAATTCACTGTACGAATTTACACTTAGTTCCAGCTTTAATCATATAAATCCGGCCATCAGCCTTAGCAGTTTTTAATGAATTCAGTCAATGGCGCTTATTAGCAGAAAACTCGGCCATCGTCCGTAAGAATAGTGAATACTCGGCCATTGGCCATCAATCAGGCATTCACGACCATTTGGCCTTCACAGAAATCTATGTAAGGCTACAGTCACGAACTCACCTTTGCCTTAAAGTCAAATGATCGATTCAGATGTTCACAGACAATCTCGTCAGTCATTTCCACAGTCAGTTGCCTTCACCAGTCAGTCGGCTCAGTCATATCATCTCACTCCAAGCCATATCAGTTTTAATGAATTCAGTCAATGGCACTTATTAGCATAAAACTCGGCCATCGGCCATAAGAACAGTGAATACTCGACCATTGGCCATCAATCAGGCATTCACGGCCATTTGACCTTCACAGAAATCTATGTAAGGCTACAGTCACGAACTCACATTTGCCTTAGAGTCAAATGATCGGTTCAGATGTTCGCAAACAGTCTCGTCAGTCAGTTCCACAGTCAGTTGCCTTCACCAGTCAGTCGGCTCAGTCATATCATCTCTCTCCAAGCCAATCGCCTTAGAGTCGCTCTCTATTTTCTTTCTGAGTTCTTTTTCTTGTGAAAATGAGAGAGAAACCGTCGATTTTTACTTATGGCACAAAACTCAGCGTTTTGACCCACGAGAAACCGCCCAAGCATGTGTTTCTTTGGGAATAACCGTTCCCGCTCAAATTAGGCATTCATATTTCCGCGTGAAAATTGTCAAGTAATCGTTCCCGCCAATTTCTTGGGCGAAAAATGGCTAAGTCCCATCAAGCTTCCCGGTCTGGATTCGATATGAATAACTGCCTTGTCTGATCTAGACAGTCCTTGTCTGAATCCGACTATCCCTGTATGATCCGACCAGTCCAACTACTATGTCCAGACTAGCTAGCTCAGTTCAGCTTAACTGCCCAATTCAGTCAGCTTAATTCAACTGTCTAGCTCAACTTCCCTTAGCACTCTTTGTCTCGGCTGGACCAATCCATCCATCTCAGTTTAGTTCGCAGATCAGAACAGTTCCCTTATACTTGATTAATCTTGACCGGATTCCACACTTGACCAAGCTATCCGATCATCTTCATGATCTTGACTAAGTCTTCAGTCAAATTCCCCTTGACCAATTTAGTCTGATCAGAACGATCCTTGATTCGATCCAATCTTTTCTCCTTGATCTCAAACCGGACAAGTGACTCATGGTCCATCCATGATCGAGTGGATATGCTTAGCCTTGATCCATCCACGGCCAAGTCCAAGGGTCCATCCAGTCTGACTATACCCACCCCCTTATAATAGCATAATAGCCCTTTTATGATCTGCCACCAATATACATTGCAGGTATCTAAGGAGTCACTAAACCACTCTTGGTCTTGTTTTCCCAATACTTAGCCGAATTTTCCTGTCTTTCCTTCCAGTTTATGCATCTTTCATGGCTTGATCCTTAGTCTTATTCTGATTTTCCGAACACGGGTATTACAGATGGCCCGAGCATTGGAATGACATTTGGTAGCAAAACAAGAACATGGATCCAGACGCCAAGAGTCGCTAGCCGGAGAGCATCGGGCCAACGGAGTCGACATCAAAATCTTTGTCGGCGGCTCTAACTTGGGTTAACGAGGTGTCAAGCTTGGAGATTCGGATCCCCGAAGCCCATGAGCATCCTTGGACTTTTCCCGAGGGATGAACATATCTTTACAAGGCGTACTTCACGAACTGTGGGTTGTGGCTGCCCTCTCGAAGCTCTTTACTGATTTCTGTCGAGCTCGCCATCTTGCACACATCCAACTATCTGCGTCGGCGGTCCGTAATATGATCGACATCTTCATCATGGGAAATGAATTTGGGACCGACGTTACTTGCAAGTTCTTTGACGAACTGGTCTAGATCTCTAGGAATCCGACGATAGTCGGAACTTTCTATAACAACTTTAGTTAGAAACAGAAGATAATCTGTGATGAGACCAACAAAAATTCCAACTGGCAATACAATTATTCCTTCGTCAAGATATATGAGACCTCGGTGGCCCACGATGGCGAAATATACAAGTAGCGATGGAACTCTGCGCCTGACAGCGGTTTGGACTGACCTTTTAGTTTGTTGAAAAACACATTCTTTTGATTTTCCTCTTTTTCTTTTGCAGTACATCATATCTCATTCCAAGCATTTCCTCATTTGTATGTCGAGGATATCAAATATCTTTAAGAGCTCGAGAACAGAATTGATTGGAGATTCATCACCAGATGTTGCAGAGAGCCCTCAAACGTCTTGAAATTGGTAAGACACTTTTTAGCCTCAAAATTTGATTTATTATTCGACGTATTGACTGTTACTTTTACTCGGCACCGACCCTGATTGTCTGAGAACGAGGATGGGTAAGGTATCTACCAAACTCCTGTCGCTTGAGAGGAGGCCCAAGCGTGTCAAGGTTAATAACTAGCCTCCACAGGATAAGACTGCACTGATTGATCTTATGCTCACCTGTACTACTAATCCTACTACCTCTCCAACGACTTAAGCTGGGAGTCGAGCCTAGTTGGGGCCAATTTGGCATGACTTGGTTGGTCTACCGACCATATGGCCTTGGTGGCAATTCATCAA
The DNA here is from genome assembly GCA_900406275.1 of Anastatica hierochuntica. NCBI lineage: Eukaryota > Viridiplantae > Streptophyta > Magnoliopsida > Brassicales > Brassicaceae > Anastatica > Anastatica hierochuntica. Next base: position 6,758 of record OVAN01008064.1, on the reverse strand, counting down.
CAAACAGTTGTCGAGGGGAAGTCGACTCTTTTGGGGGTATGGAGCCCCTCGTTCGTCGTGACATGAAGAGGCATGTTGATGATTCGGAGGCTTCGAGGAGGGTGGAGAAGAGGAAGAAGACGCATGCAGTCGAGGTTTGGAGGTCTCAGGGCGAGACTCCCTCTGTTCATGAGTCTCAAAACGAGGCTCCCTCTGTTTGGGATAATCCCAAGGAGGTCATTGGGGATGTGGGCGCCGATGAGTTAAGGCTGATACGTCGGTCCACAACATCAATCCAAACCCTCCTTCCTTTCATATTGTCAAGGTTAACTTTGTCGGGCCTAGCCTTTTCGTTAATGACACAAAGGAATGTGCCAACCTCTTTCGACAGATAAACACGTTCATGTATAGGATGTTTGAGGTCTCTACTATGGAGTTTGTTGATCTCTATAAAAAGATGGTCAAGTCTTTTACCAAAGGGAGTCAATAAATATTCAAGGTTCCACTTAATGTTTACTTGTATGTCAATGTTATCCCTTGTTTTAACGTTGCATTAGTTTTGTTTTTTGCAGACGAAATTCTATGTGAATGAAGTGGTGGAGGCGTGCGACTCTCAGGTGAAGTTGTAATGAGAGAAGGAATTCACCCTCGAGGGCAACCTTCATGCTACCGAGGCATATGTCGAGAAAAGGAAACATGAAGCAATATTTGAGGTCTGCTCCCAGCTGAAGGTGGAGAAAGAGAAAGCCGCAGAGGCAATGCTCAAGATGGAAGAGGAGAGCAAGTCTTGGGAGGTCGTATGAGCTCGGTTTGCCAAGACTGAAAAGTCTTGGAGGGAGGAGAAGGAACGTCTCAAAGACATGCTGTTGTCCAAGCAGAATCGGATTCGGAAGAGCCGAGAACATGAAGTCGCTAACGAGCATAGGAAGGTGTTAGCTATGGTCTCTGCTCGGTATAAGACAACATTGTCCAGGACAAAGAAGTTCAAAGACGAGGTCGTCAAAGCTGAGACACAGCGAATTCTCCTTAATAAGTACGAGGCCTCTCTAGAATGCATTGGCATTCTCAAGAGTGACTACGCTTATGATCCTCCCTCAAATTTCATCCAGGAGTTAGAGGAAGATAGGTTGGAGAAGGAGAAGGATATCAAATGGATGGAGGTTATGAATCTTGAGGATGTCGACCTTGACATTGTACATGAATTTCGTAAAAAATGCATTTCATTTGATGATTGGGTGTCCGAAACCATTCAATTTAAATTCTTGCGAAAGTAGAACTATGTAGCACTAGTAGAACTGATAATTGTAGTTTTTGTTGCCAACAAATGCAACAAATATGCACGAGATTTAGATGCTTTCTATGAATAGATGATTGACTTATATCTACATAAAAACAGAGAAGACAAAAGTGAAGATGATTTTATAGACTTGCTCTTGAGGTTGGATATGGCAAACTCACAAGAAACCACATCAAAGCAATCTTGATGGTAAGTATAGCCTTATCTCATCAAACCTTTAAGATTGTTAAGTGTGGTAATCCTAAAAGTTCTTTTCAAAACCAACTAAGAGCGAGTTCATAATCGTTTATTTAAACTGTGTTTTTATCTATTTTCAGTGCGAGCTACTAACATTTATATTTGTGATATGTGGCTTTCGTCGAAGAATATTAATAAAGTCTTTGATGGTTAGTAGTGGTAACAGGGAGTTCGAAAAAATCTTAAAGATTAGTGTATAAATTTCCTTTATTTACCTCAAAATCAATTAGCAATGAACCGTCTTATAAAATTTTTATACATAAAACACGCTTTTAGTGTAAGGCATTAATGTTTGATATTATGATCTATTTTTTGTATGCAAAACATTCATTTAGGGGGAATCAATAACCATGACATGGGCAACGACAGAACTTGCAAGAAACCCGCAAGTGATGAAGAAAGTTCAATCCAAGATCAGTTCTACTTTCTATTATGAGTAACAGGAGAGTCACTCAACGAGGTGAACTGATAATTTTTCATGAAGCGGGTAAGCTGAAAAATAACAAAATCACGTAGTAAACCGACGAATTGGATAAATTTGTTACTTCATTACTACCAATAATGTGACAAACAAAACCGACCCGACCTATGTTTGATCCAAAAATTGAAATTAGGGTCAAAAATTCCCAATTTGATTTTCGAAGAGAGAGAGAGATAGATGGAACATGGAGAAGGGTCTTCGAAGAATTGCATTACGCAGAGGAAGAATGTGATGTGCTTTTATGGGTAACATGCGAAGATCTCTCAAGCATGGGCCGATAAGAATCCAGGACGAAGGTTCTACTGGTGTGAGCGGTTCAATGTTAGTGATTGAAAGGGTATTGAGTTGTTTTTACGCTCTGGATTTCCTTGATAAAATTTGATATTGTTGTTAGAGGGAAGGTGAATGCAATTTCTTTAAAAGGTATGATGAGGAAGAGGCTTTTGAGTGGCAAAATGATGCTTTGTTAGTAGCTCGAAACAAGATTTTGGAGAAGAATAAGGAGATAGAGATGAGGAAAACAGTGAAAGATCTTACTCCTGAGTTGCATAAAAAATGAGAAAGAGAAGATCATAAGCAACTTTCTTAAACTTTAAACTTTATTGTATTATGTTTGAAAGTAAGCATGTGTTATAACTTTGTTATTGTCTTGAAAGTAATGGATATTGTCTTCATTTAAAACTTTGTTTAGCTCCTGGTCTTGAGCTTCCATAATGGATATTGTCTTCGTTTAAAACTTTCACTTTGTTAAAGAAGAAAGTTGCATGAGAACAACCAAACAAGAATCAAAACCAGATATAGAGATGAATTTCATTGAATTTATGAGTCCGGTTTTCACAAACCAAATTGAATTTCATTGAATTTCTGTGTCCAATTTTGTTCGTGTTGTAGTTCGATTCGAGACACGAGCAAAGCATTTAAAGAAGGGAATGAAACCAAATTGAAAATTTGACGCCAAAATTTTTTCATTTCTCCCGCAAAGAGTTGTTCATAGTTATACAGAAGACATTAGTTTTACAAAAATTCATCATAGGTCTACTTTTGGGTGTTTTCTATTTTATTTAGTATTACTTATCCTTTACATTTGTTTTAGTAGCTTTACTTTAATTCTTAGTGCTTTAATATGTAAGACTGATTATTTTATGCAATAATATGTTTGAGATCAAGATATCTTTGACTTTCCATTTCTTAATTCGTATATCACTAACAAAGTGTTCTTGAAACTACAAGGAATATTTGTTCATATGTTCATATGCTATATTAACTAGGAATATTTGTTAGATTAATATATTAAAACAATTAAATCAAAAGTCATTATGTTTTTCGTTTATTATGTTAATATTTGTTCATTATGGTTTTCGTTTGCCGTCAAATTAATATGGAGACTCAACTAATATGTAATTAAACGAAAACCGTAAGTGTAATATAAATTAAAATAAGTTTAGAATAAAAAATAATAAATAATATTTTAAAATCCAAAAACCATAAAGAGAGAGGAAGATGATTAATAGTCATTATCATCAGGATGGTGAGTCGTCGTCATAGTATGGATTGTCTTCTGGGTCAGACGGTGGATAACGACGACTAGGCGTGGGCAAAATAACCGGAACCAAAGAACCGAACCGAAAGAACCAAAAAATAACCGAATCAGAACTGAACCGTAGTTGAAAAATAACCGAATGGTTCCAATTTTTGAGAACCGAAAAAATCGGAACCGAACCGGAACCGAACGGGTAACCGAAATAACCAAAAATATCTAAAAATACTCGAAAATATCCAAAATACTCGAAAATATACCAAAAAATACCCGAAAATATCCAAAAATACTCGAAAATACCTGAAAATATCCGAATATTATAACCCGAATGGTTATTAATTCAAACAGAATCGAACCAAACCAGAACCAGAACCGAACCGAACCGAAATACTTTAGAAACCGAATGGTTCCAATTTTTGAGGAACCGAAAGAACCGAGAACCGAACCGAAACCGAACCGAAACCGAACGGGTAACCAAACGTTCAGGCCTAACGACGAAGCTTAGGAGGTGGTGGATAGCTTACTCTATCATCGTTATCTCCTCCATATCTCTCTCTCTCTCTCTCTCTCTCTCTTTCTCTCTCTCTCAGACGAGAACTCGGTTGTTTCGCTTGGCCTCTTGAAGATGATCGGCGAGTACACTTCAAGATCTTCGCTATCTTCTTCTTCTTCTTTTACTTTTTCCTTTCGTTCGTGTTTGACTTCGGTCTTGACCTTCTTCTCATTGACTTTTTCGTCTGTAGAAACTAAAAACTTATTATAAAAAATCTTTAAAATTTACATTAATTATCTAAAAGTTATATCACATCACTGTTTTAAACATCATTACCCTATAGATAAGTACATAATAGGCCTAGAATATAGTGTATATACACGCCTATATAGTGTATATACGCCTATATACTAAAAAACCTTTCTAATCATTCCCTACAATTCCGTGATCGGAGTTATTAACGGAGACATGCATGTGAATAGAGAGAGAGAGAAAGTAAGTTACCGAGCTCAATCGGTGAAGACGGCGAAGACGACATGCTGGATTAGGCTATTTTGCAATTTTTACTGGAAGGCGAAACTCTAAGAAGGAGATGAAAAGTTATGATCTTTACTTTGAGAAAGAAAGAAGATAGGCAAGTCGCTTGTCTCACAAGTACACTAAGTTAATGAGCCGAGCCTTTTCTCAAACTCTTATTCATTTTGGGTCGATTTCAAAACAACTTGGGCATAAAAACGAGAAAACCCAATAAACATTACAATACCAAAATATTAATAAAAACCCAATAAATATTACATTACCAAAATGTTAATCACATCAATATAACTAACACTTATTATATCCTAAATATTTCTTTACAAAATTCATTAAATCATCCGTGAGTACTCGACAGTTGCTCGAGCTGTTGCGATCTACTTGTGACCTCCACAAATAAAGACATCTATGTTTCTCTTTATCGATGGTCGTTAGATTAATAAACAAATTCTCATCATCAGAAATAGTTAATTGTTCCTCACATCCAACCAGCAGCGGAATGTAGTTCAATTCCTGTTTAACCTTACTTTCATCCAATGCAAGTTTCTTATAAAACCTTTCTTCTATCATTGACAAAGTTATATCCTCCACTGAAATATCTTTCAACGTTACACTGTACATGCGACCTTGGAATTTAAAATATATGCTCACGCACTTGATCATTGTATCGTACCAAAATAATGCAAAAAAACTCATTAAAATATCCATATTTTTACCAGTTTTACACTGCTACTAAATGAATCCTCATTAGTTTCACTACTAGTGGTACCTACTTCTCCTTTCGCGAAAACTCAGATTTAATTGTTTTGGTTCTAATCGACCCAGAACAATGACAAACACCTATGTGCACACCAAATTCAATGTGCATACCAAATTCATTAAATCAAATTGATGAAGCTCGAGTGGATATAAGAAGTAGCATGGATTCCGACCGTGTTTGCTGGAATTCTCGAATGTGGCGACGGAGAAAACAACGAAATCACGTTTTGGCGTTATATTTTTCTCTTTCTTTTCCAATTTTATTTTCTTTTTTTTTAAAATTTTTTTTAATAATTTAATGACGACTATTTTGGTCTTTTCGATTAATGAGGGTATAAGAGATTAAAGAGAGAGATAATAAATTTGAGTTTTGTTTTTCGGGAAATCGAGACGATGTATCTGTGATCTATGTTGCTGACAATCATCAAACGAACATGACAAAAACATTCAAACTGGGTTAAATTGTTTCGAACCAACAATTTAAACTACATTACATAACCGAATGGTACAAAAGTTTCGAAGCTAAACGAAATAAAAACCAAGGTAATCAAATACAAACTTATCTCAATTGGATATTATTCTTTTCAACTAAACTTATCTTGCCGTCCACGATCAACCTTTTTTAATTTTACTATGGCCTGATACGGATCCAGTTGAACCACCATTTAAAAATATCGAGCTAAGTAACGAGAGCTTGTAACCCGAGTGGGGACAATAAGATGGTGTGTATCTGAGCTATGGCATGATTCTGAGCTGTCCAATCCAAGCTGAGAGTAATCTGTGTGTATTGAGCGAAGGTTTGGTTCAGGTGAGTACTAAAGTCGGAGGGTACTGCGTGAGGCTGGTTTCACAGAGCAGCGATTACTTCCCACTCTCAACAGTGGACGAATAACAGCTCGACGCCACCTAGATCTACTATGGCCTGCCTGGTACAAACCCAATTGAACCACCATTTAAAGAAAAGGAAAAAAAGAAATAGCTAAGATACAAACCAAACCGAATCAAAGAACAACCCTTGATTCCCTTAAGTCAAAAATTTATGCGGGAAGTAAGGATAGTTTAGTAATTTCACATGTGTTTCATTTCATGAGAGGATGTATATCCAAAATGTGTCAGCTTGCGTTCTTCTGGGTCAAGAGCTAGAATGCTCTTAATGAAGAAAAGTTGATCTAACTTACTCTTACTTAATCTAACATACTCTCTACTCTTAATGAGATTGTGTAAAACCTATTTTGCCCTTCCTCTTTTTAATACAAACAAATAAAATAATGAATTAAATCAACCAATTAAAATTAATCTCTAAAATCTATTTCTTCTCTCTCCTCTCTTCTCTTTCGCGACGCCCGCAGATCCATCACCATTGAAGAAAAAGCTTCAGATTTGAAATCTTAAAATCTTGTATCCATTCCTTCGTCATTGAAGTCTAAGCTTGTAAATCAAG
>OVAN01008063.1:1398-18503 GCA_900406275.1 Anastatica hierochuntica | reverse complement strand
TCTTTATGCGCCAAACCAAGCCAAATACTTATTTTGAATAGCATTATTGGAAAAGGAAAAATGGCCTGCCTCGTTAAAACCTTAGCCAGCTCTAGGGAAAGAGTACAGCTACCCATTATCCTTTTTGTGGTATTCAAATAAGTCACCTGGCTCGTTGCACGGAATATGGGTGAATACATTGTAGATGGCAGTGGCTTGTTGATCACCCAATTCCGTGCTAAGCAAGGCTCGGACCTCCTTAGCTAATTTCTTAGCTTTTGAACGTGTGATCCTCCCTTCCGGTTCAGGAACATCTACCTCCGAGCTTGAGCTATCCATGATCGCATCAGGTTTGTAGCATTATCTAATAACTATTTAAAAGGGGGTTGTTCTTTGCTCTAATCCATGCCACATCAGCTCTTCAGGTGAGCCCTCCTTTCGCCACTTCAGCTTCGAACATCAAATTGTTTTATCCTGAAACGACATGTTGTTTCACCTCTTACCTCTAAAACTCCCTGCTGTTCAGATCTGTGTTTATTGATACAAACAGAAAACAGCAACATGTTTGTCTCTTCATATTGGAACGGCCCACTAACTACCCTTTTCTTTTCGCGGCCCATTAAGCCCACAAACACAAAGCTTCATCGTCTTATTCTTCAACCTTAGAGGAGGCGCACCAAACCCTCGACACCGCATGCGTTACACCCACGATCCCCATCTCCTTTACTTCGCCGGCTTCAATTCCTCCTCTTCAATACACCTCAATCAATTCGCCATTATGGCCAGTATACCCCTATTTCAAACAAAAAATAGCCTCTTAAACCCTTACTCCCCTCTCATTTCATCATATAAATAAATGAAACAAAGACTATTCGTCTCCCTCACCAATTTCTCTAATCCTCCAGAAACGTTTTTGATTTCCAGTATAAATAAACGTACGACAGATCTTAAAATTCTCTGGGAACCCACCAACAATTCTCTTCCACTAAAATCAAAAGCTTCACCAATGCCTTCCATGGCATAAGAGTCGATCCTGACTCTAACCCCTAACAGATATGTATGCTTCTGATTCAATAACCACAGATTTGAGAGATTTACAAGAAAGTAGGCGCCTCTTTCTGAACGGTGGAAGAAGTAAATCTCTCGCAAGAAGATCACGATTAGGAGTCCTAACGACAGGGAGCATCATCAAACACGTCCTCGCCTTTTTCACCGCTTCCGACAGAATCGTCCTGGCGAATCTAGCCTCTCAATTCAAGTCTGATGTTCACGTCTTGGAGGCTCGTGCTTTCTACGGTGTCCAGATTGCCATCGAGAATATCCATTTCGAGATGCATATCCTCCTTCTACACACATACATGAAAGATAGCAGAGAGAGACAATCTCTTCCACGCCATCGAAACCATCCTTATTCGTTTTTCTGCAATGTCGAGATACTTGCTGTTTGTTTTTTAGAAGAAACTCGCAATTCATTCATACGTCCGTGTATTCCAGTCTTTCCTCTCAATTTAGGATCTCAAATTATGATGTGAATGATGAATCATTGTCAACCACAATGTTTCAGACATGTTCGTGTATAATTTTCTAATTTTTGATTCCTCAAATTAGCATTTTGATTATGATTTCTGTCAAATTCAATTGGTGCTTAGATTAGATCTTTGTTGCTTAGCCATTATACCACTGAGATTATGATGTATATGAAGTTGAATCTTTGTTGTTTAAGAAGGAATGTTTCGGTTTATCATCGGATAATTAGAGTCATTTCGAACTAATTCATGTTAGGGAGTAAGAGACTGATTTAGATTTTGAAATGATATTCTCTTTTTGTGTTTCCAAATAGGGATTTGATAAAATGGCTTATAGAGACGTCAAGTTGCAAGACGGGATGGGAAATATGCGGTTTAGCCAAATTACATATCAAAGGAATTCAATTGGTTATTCATCCAAGAAATCTGTAAAGACGGCTCTATTGTTGTAAGAGACTAAAAGGAGGCATTAGAGACTTACTTACAAGAATTCCTCCTCTTAATTGCTCTTAGAGGTGACTTTTGATACCTACATATGGATGATATGATTTATGAAGCCACTGAATTGAGATTTTGAGATGGTTGATATTATGGGCTTTTTTCCATTCATACATCTCATAGCAATTGGGATTATCTGGAAATTTTGTAGCTCTCTTTTTACTGTAATATGCTCTTATATGACGTAGCTAATGTTTTACAAGATTGATGCCCCTGTATATTCCGCTACACTTCAATCTCTGATGGGTTCAAAATATTCTGATAATGGTTCTCACCCTCCAGTAAATGTAAGCCATGGTTCAATATTTTTATGCGAGGGAAACGTTCTGATCAATTTACCTTATGCCTGTAATTGTTTGAATAAACATAATATATGATGCGTTTTAAATCTCTTTCTTTGACATGAAGAAGTTCTATTTGCTAATAAGATCCAGTTTTCTATAATTATTACATATTGTACGTCACAAAAAGCCCCTGATGCATCTTGCAGAGCAATCTTTTGTTCAAAATATTGAATTCTCAAAACATTGTTCTTGATGCCAACTTCCTTTCTCTTGAATTTTTATGTCCTTCTCACCCTCTATGTTCCACTGCATGAGAGAACGAAGCTAAATTGTTTGCTTTACTGATTTATGTTCAAAGCATTGGGTATAATCCAAGACTAAGAAAGCTCTAAACATGAAAACTAACTTTAGTACTTGGTCTTCATTTTTTGCAATTTTTTACTTTAAGTTATGAGTACATTAAATGTAATGGACAAGTTTAAAAGCATGTTATCTATTAGCCTGTAATAAAGTTTCCACGTGTATCTTGCTATATTGAAATAAACAAAGGAGTTATGCTTATCTGCCTTTGATTCCTATGAGTTTGGAGCCAATTGGTCCTATAAATTCAACAAATTAATTTGTTAATGTATGGTATATATCTCCCAAGTGAAATTGTCATATTTTAGATTTTAATTTTAAAGGAGAGTACAAAATTTAACCTACCAGTCTAAAGTTGCATGCTATTTTACGTTTAGCTTTCTGTACAAATATGACATAATAGAAATTATCGGGTAAGTGGTTAATGTGATAATTGGTTTAAACAGCTGAAAACATGTTTTTAGTATGAAAATAGCTAGAATAAAAAATACACATGTCTCTTATAACTAGCTTAAACTAGAATAAAATAACAGCTAGGTTAAACTATGTTTTTTTTTCTTCTTTTTTTTTGTTCACAAAGATTAAACTATGTATGTTTCAAAATATATAAATAAAATGTAAGACATTTACCCTACTAGCTAAAGAATAAGAGTGAATTTGTGTTATACAAAAAAAAAGTTTTGAAGATTCACAAAAAAAGGGTGAATTTACAATTTTTGACTTTTTCATGAACCAAAAAGAAGAAAAAATGAAGGTAAAATAGTAAAAAATATGGGGAAAAAATGGGGGTGTTTGTTAATTAAAGGATGTTTATATCTGGGCTAATTTTCCAAAGAATAATAAGTTCTTCAACATGGAAAAAATATATAAATATAGTAATCTAATTTTTTATAAGGTGTTTCTATTGCCTCTTTTAAGAGTTAAATTATATGGTTTTGTTAATCTTAATCTCATTCGTATAAAGAGTTTAAACTACGAATTAATTTATCTTATTCTCATTAGTAACAAAAATGTAATCCTTTAGTTTTCGTTTTGAACATGCATAACACATCACTAATACAGTTATGGACATATATCGTTTATTGATAATACATAATAATTTAATGAAGTTAATAGATTTATGTCAAATATAAAACAAATTCATAAATCTTAAAGAATTTTTAAGACTAAATTCATACGAAAAATGTGCATTGCTGAACGTATGAAGTTTCAAAAAACAATATATAAATTACACAAATGCTTATGGGAGAAAAATCTCATAATCAACCATAAGTGGAAGCGAAAAAAGAGTAAAAGGACTGTTGAATGAGAAATTTTGAAACAAATTTTGTTAGCCGATGGTGAAAATGACTAAGATAAAGTCGGTATGGTTATTACATTTGCAAAATTCACCCTCAAAAATTGGCTAACAAAGATATGGACATCGCCACTTTGAAATAAGGAATAAAGTGATAATGTACACAAAAAATAGCTTCGAAAAATGCATGTGACCAAATATCAAAGTTGAAAAATTAATAATACTAGGTAAAATGTCCACATGATGTTGCGGGCTATTTTTATTTATGAAAAAAAAGTTCTAAAGCATAGAGAAAATAGATATAAATTTGTATAACACATAAAAAATCATGTTATTTTCATTATATATGCATCTTTAATAACATATACATCAAAAATGAAATTAGCAATAAACTAAAACTTCATCAATGCACATTAAAACATAGAAAATTGTAAAATAATTTATATCATATGCACTTCATTAATCTTGAAATTTTTGTTAGGGCTAAAAATATTATGAACTTTAAATCTTTATAGTTTGTGCTAATACACGATAAAAATAACAAACATCACATTTAAATATTAATTTAAAAAATTTGTTAACCATAGAAATAATAAATTTTCAACCACGTAATCATTTTGATTATGTACAAGACTGATACTAAAATTGTAAATTTTTTCCAAACTTCTATCTTAGTTTTTATTTATGATCCAATAAACGTTAACCAAATATATTTTCTAGCATCATATGATTTAATAACATAATTTCTAATTTTTGAATGAAATTTGATATCTAGATTTTGAAGATATAATTTATAATTATTTATAATATATGATTTAGTTGAAGACTACAATAGAAAAAAATACAAGAGTTCAAAGATTTTTACGCAGTAAAATAAATCGGATGATAGCTATAAAACAAAAAATATAAAATCATAGCACAAAAAACCCGAAGTACAAACCTAGGAAAAAAACGGGGTAGAAAGAAAGATGAAAAATACAATTAGTAGCATACATAGACATTTCATATTGCCATAGATATCGAACTTCTGCACATTTAACATACGAAAATCAATACAATAACAAAATTATAACACATAACCCGCGCGTAGCGCGGAAATTCCCCTAGTCTAACTAATTAAAAGGGACTATTCTAAGAATTCTAGAGTGTCCACATCATCTTATTAGACTACGTCCTATTGCTGCCACATCAGCTCATATATTTACTCATCTCACTCACCCACGATCTATTTTTCCTCACTCAAAATAATGTATAAAAAAAAGAAAATTACCATTAAATAATTATTAATTATTAGTAATAGTAATATAAAAACTACATAGTGTATTTCTCTTAAAATAAAGAATCGCAATCGTCTTCACTTCTAAATTTATAATAAATTCGCCGCAGTATAAACATCGTTCTTCAATCACTTCACAACTCACTTCCCCATTCACTTTCAGATTCGATTGGACTTCTTCCACCACCTCAATCTCTGACAACATTTTACCCTTTGGATTCCCAAAAATCGATGAAGATGATTTGTGGGTTATGTAAGGATTTTGATTTTTCCTTCAATTTTTCATTGGTTTGACCTTTTTTTGTCAATATAAAAACCTGTCCCGCGGGATCCGCCGGCTGGCCCTGCATAGCATTGATCCAAACCCCTCACTTCTAACATACCAGCCAACCATGTAGGTTGTTGGTGGCATGGAATTCCCTTTTTAACCCAAGCGTCGCGCTTGACATTACTCGAACCCACAACCTCACTCTTTAACAACCCTCCCCTATGACAAGTTGTCACCAATTGATATACAAGTCAATACCATTACATATAATATACATAACTCAACAAATCAGAAGGAGGTATTTGAAGCAAAAGAGAATGTCCACTTCACCCATTTGTGAAACATCCTTTATCTGCCACTTATTTTTAGAGACCAAGATGAAACTTTGAAAACATTTTATTAGAGTCTAAGTCAAGTATAAAATCACTAGAACTTTCTTTAGACCCTAATCTAAATAATGTATAAAATCTAAAAGTTGTTATAAGTTTCCCTGCAATATTAGAAGGATGTTATCCCATAAAATAGTTGTTTAGACACTGTATAACATCATGCAGTGTCGTCCCACACTTTTGAGTGACAAAGCTGAAATAATATTATGACCTTTTATTTTCATTTTAATATAAAAATTATATTTACTATTGTAGTTTCGAGAAAAAATTATATTATATTTTAGTATATTATATTAAAAATTAATTCCAGATCAAATATGAGTACAAAAATGTTAACATCACTAAACATATAAACAAAAACCATTAATTAATTTTTCAACCCCTCAAAAGTTGATTTTAGGGTTTGTCCCTCCACCTTCTTTTTTTCTTTTTTTGGTTCAATGGTTGGGGTGAAATTTTCATTCACCCACAATATTTATTTTTTTGGGTATAAACTAAAAAGTAAATATCAAATTTTTTGGTTATTCAACAAATTTACTCTACAAAAGTAAATACAAATATCAAAGTAAATATATGAGCAAGGGTAAACTCAAGAAGGTAAGTACAAACTTCCTCTTACCAAACCAAAAGTACAAACTTAACTTTTCTCCCACTACTCAACACAGTCAAGTTTAACGATATAACGTAGGGCGCATGGAAGATACCAGTGCACTTACATAGAACAAATGTGTCAATCCCTCACTTTACCATATCCTACACCACCAAAACTTTAGAATATTGGTTCATATACTAACAACATAACATGTTTAATTCTTCTTCACTAAAAGTCTCTAATCGAGTAAGGCAGCTATTGGTCACACATACTACCATTGTAAGTATTAGATTAGAAAGAAAGAAAATTGCATCAAACATATTAACTAGCAACAACGTTTTCAACCAAAACTGTATCTTTTGTTCTTATATTAAGTGGATACATCATCAGCCCCAAATACGGTAACTCACGTCCTTTATAAACCCCATCAATAAAAATGTTTGCCTTATAAGGTAACATTGATATTTTAAACCTAAGCACTTAACATAAAAGTGAATGCAATGAATGGTAAGAAAACTATCTATGCACGGAGAGCAATATTTTTTTCCCACAAACTAGAAGTCTAATGACAAGTCTAACAATATAAACAAAATATCTAACCAATAACCTGCACGTAGCGCGGAAATTCTCCTAGTACTAATTAAAAGGAGCTAAAATTACGGCCTTTTAAGTTGTCCACATCAGCATATTGTGCTCTCCCCAAAACTTGCCACGCACTCCCACAATCAACTTCAAAAAACTTGACTCAAGCTTATCTGAAACATATTTGGGCCAAGAGAAAAAAGCAGGTCCACTTACATTTTTCTGTAAAGCCTATTTTAGAAATACAAGCCACATTTAATTCGTTTTCACCGTTTAGACATTCTGACTTCCATTTTTTGTAACCTAATTTTTTTATTACACTATAACTCGACATCCAAGATTCTTACCAGTTGATACTACTCTTCGTCACCCTCTAAGGTTTTGCCTTTTCGTTGCTCCTCTGCTCATAACTGTCCTCGCCATTAAACTAGCATAATCTTCATTGTTTACTTTGTACCAATAAAGGCAACCTAAACCCACCACGCAAATGAACTCCACAACCTTATAAAGTGACTCGTCTCCATCTTCCCCCACACACAAAAATACAAAAGAGCAAAATCTTGGATCTTTGATGATGGATAAGAGTCTTAGAATAGGAAGAAGTTAGTTCGCAAGGGTCTTCCCTACAATTTCGGTGTAGTCACTCGAGCTCTTTCACGCGACTTAAATGAAGTAACAAAAAATTCCAGAAAGAGAAACGATGGAGAAATAGAAAATGTACAAGTCTTTTTATATTGTTTCATGGGAGAAGCCACGAGGAACCCGAATTCTACCAACCCTGGAAAACGATGAGAGAACTTGTTTAACAATCGAAATCCACAACAAGGATGCAATGAACTACAAGCTTCACAAATCCTTGTATAGAGCTTGGAATAGACATCTCATTGATTTTATCAAGGAAAAGCTACAACCTGCTCTCGAACTCACAACAAACAAGGGCTCTCCAAACATATACGAATCCAACATTGAATTAATGATTCCAAAACAAATCCAAGAGGCCAACTCAAAGGGTAGATAACGAGAATCATAGTGGCTAAGAAACATATCCAAACCATCAACGTAAAAGATAAATAAAGCTCAGAGCTTGCAACTGCCACACCCCCAACCAAAGCTAGTCTAGGTAGATCTAGATAACAATATGAGGAGATGAACCTGCAAAAGCTTTGAACAAAGCCATTCAAAACAACAGAACGAAGTCAGAGTGAACCGGTGACAAGAGAATCGAGAATCTGTCAATTAGAGCAGAGTCCCAAAAATGACAGAAGAGAGCAAGCAGCGAAGGTGGAAACTCTAAGCGCCGTCGTCGTACCACCACCTCTGAAATCCCCGGAACTCCAAACCCACCCTCTCAACAGAAAAACCGTCTTATATTGTGAATAGAGCTGTTATTAACCATCTCTAACCAAAAGACTAAAGAAACATAGACAATTGTAGTGTTATTAGAGTCATGTCTTTTTTGTCATGACTCTTCGTTTTTAACTTACACCCTAGAATAATTTTTTTTTATATAGATTGCGTTTTCATCACATTTTAATCAAAGATCGTATCTTTTAGCATGATTTCTCAAATCAACGTGTTATTCATGAATTCCTTTTTCTCCGCTTCATAATTCCTCAAAAGTCATTTTTACTTTTTATTTGTAAATACTTTTATGTTTATCTTTTTCATTTTTAAATTGCACCGTAGGATAGTGTCTTTTATATAAGTTGCGTGTTTCTGATATTTTAACCAAAAATCTTATCTTTTAGCACTCATGCTTTCTCAAATCTATTTGTGTTATTTCACGCGATTGTGTTATTTGTGTTCCTCGTATTTTTTTTCGTTTCATAATTTCTCAAAAGCCATTTTTGATTTATCTTGGAACTTTTCCAAAGACGTGTTTATATCTTTTTTTGTGCACAAAGATGTGTTTATATCTAAATATAGATTTTTGAAAGACAACTTATTCCTTTTCATATCTATAAGTAACTATCATAAAAAATTTTATAATTTTTTTTGTTGAATACATTTCTATTCATACTAAATATTCAAAAGTCCCATATATACTGAACATAATTTTTAGTTTTACATACTTTTAATTCTAACTATAGTCTTATAGAAAATATTTCGAAGGGTTAGATTATGATTCATCTTATCTATTAAAAGGGAAGTACACGACATTTTTCATATGTAATTTTTTAAACTGAATGTGTCTTAGAAATTTATTAAATGTAATGAATATAAATATCTTTAAATGTGAATAACATTGAAATATTCCAATACCTTTTTTACCTAATTATTATCAAAACATGAGCCAACAAACTTTATTTGTTTCAATTGTTTAATTATAAAAATACCAAAATCATAAAGTTTTAAAATTTAAAAAAACCTATAAAATTTATAAATAATCTCTATAAACTATAAATTTAAGTTTCTTCATTTTCTATTAATAATGCCCCAATAGATTTTGTTTCGCGGTATTTTGGATATAAGATAATATTCGAACTTTGAATTCAGAAAATTGTAAAATACCCGCGCGGTTGCGCTGGTCGAACTCTAGTAGATCCTTTGAAAACAGAGTGTTTGGCGTTTGGAGTTATCAACCACGCCAATTGTTTCATATTTTTTTTGTTTACATTTATTTTCTTTATAAGAATATAAAAAGTAGCTTTTTTACTTTGGCATGATATTTTACGAAAATGCCTGTTTTATATCAAAATAAAAAATAAGGTGCAATCGTCTCATATAGAAAATAAAAATTAAAAGATAATCAAAGCTTAACTAAATATATGTTTGCTTTTAAAATGCTATTTCAGTGGGTCTATTATAGATTCGTTTTTGTATCTGGATATAACATCTGGAAGTTGCATCCGAATGATCTTCGATTCTGCATCTGAATGCAAATTTGTTCGTTCCTGAATCTATAATAACATCCAAATGTATCTATATGAAAACTACCAAAAAAGACATGCTTTTATAATAATGTATTGTAAAATATTTAATACCATATAAATAAAAAAGAGTAGTTATCAAACTATTATTTGGCAGTTATTGCGGTTTTGATGACTTTTACGATATTACGGTTTTTGGAGGGTTTTTACGGTTATGACGGATATTGCAGTTTTTGCGGTTTTACGCTTTTGTGGATTTAACAGTTTTTTTGGTTTTTACGGGTTTGACTGATTATTGCGGTTTTGACATTTGCGATTTTTACGGTTTTTCAAGTTTTTACGATTTTTTTGGTTTTTGCGGTTTTTTAGATTTTTGCGACTTCTGCAATTTTTTCGGTTTTATGGTTTTCCCAGGTTTAACGGTTTTTGAGGGTTTTACGGTTTCTACTGTTTTTATAATTTTTGCGGTTTATACGGCTTTTGAGGTTTTTGTGATTTTTGCAAGTTTATGCGTTCTTACGATTTTCGATGTTTTTCCAATTTTAGTGGTTTTACAGTTTTTATGGTTATTCGGTTTTTGCGGGTATTCGTGTTTTTTTGGTTTTACAGTTTTTGAGAATTTTTACCGTTTTGCGATTTTTAAAGTTCTGTTGTTTTTCCTGTTTTACGGATTTTGCGAATTTTACGGTTCTTGCGTTTTTTGCGGTGTTACGGTTATTCGATTTGTATGGATTTTTTAATTTTTACGGTTTTAAAGGTTTTACATTTTCGCAGGTTTTTATTGTTTTGACTATTTTTACGGTTTGACGGATATTGTTGTTTTTGCAGTTTTTCGTTATTGTGGTTTTTACGATTTTTTTCGATTTTTACGGTTATTACGGCTTTTTGCGTTTTGAAAATTATTTTGGTTTTTGTGGTTTTTTTAGTTTTTTCGCTGTATACGATTTTTTGATTTTTTGATTTTTGCGTTTTTTCTGTTCTTATGGTTTTGATAGTTTTTACGATTTTGCCGTTTTGATGGTTTTCGCGTGTTTACGGTTTTCTCCGTTTTTTTGGTTTTACGGGTTTTACGATTCTCACGGTTTTAAACCATCTCCAACCCCACTCTATTTCTTGCTCCATAATAGATTAAAATATAATTTGGAATAAGAAATTATCAAATCTCACTTCATTTTCCTCTCCATAATAGATTATTTTTCCTCTGAAATAGAGTGACTCCATACTCTATTTTACCCTTACCGTTTTTCATTTTTTGTGATTTTTACGATTTCGAAAGTTTTTAACTTTTTGCGATTTTGCGGTTTTATTTGTGATTTTTACGGTTATGATGGATTTTGTAGTTTTGCGGTTTTTCGATTTATCCAGTTTTGACGGATTTTTTCGGTTTTGACGGTTGTTGCGTTTATTTCGGTTTTCACAGGTTTAACGATAAGAATTTTGCAGTTTCTGCAGTTTTTAAGGTATTTACGGTTTTTGCGATTTCGCCGGTTTTACGGTTTTTGCCTGTTTTTGTATTTTACTATTTTCAAAGTTTTTACGGTTTTTTTTTTTTTTACAATATTTGCGGTTTTTGAAGGGTTTTGTGGGTTTTTACGGTTTTCGTGATTAATAAGGTTTTTCGGGGGCTTTATTGTTTTCGCGGGCTCTATTTATTTCGTGGATTTTACGGTTTTTGAGGGTTTTAGCGTTTCTACGGTTTCCCGGTTTTTGTGGTTTTACGTTTAGCGCAAGTATTACGATTTTGCATTTTACAATTTTTGCTGTTTTTACGTGTTTTACGATTTTTGCGGTTTTGATGGTTTTTTTGGATTTGTACGATTTTTACGACTTTACGGTTTTCGCGGGTTTTATCGTTTTGGCGACTATTACGATTTTAAGGTTTTTTGTGATTTTTGCGTTTTGACTTATTTTTCCACTTTTTGTGATTTTTCTGTTTTTGCGGTTTGACGATTTTTTTCGATTGTTATGGTTTTTTTAAGACTTTTGTGTTTTCACAGTTATTTCGGTCTTTACGGTTTTTGCAGCTTTTTCGGTTTATACTGTTTTTCAGATTTTTGAGGTATTGCGGTTTTTGTAGTTTTACGGATTTCGCGGGTATTACGGTTTTGCATTTTTTACAATTTTGGCATATTTTATGTGGTTTACGGGTTTTAGTGTTTTTGCATTTTTGCCGGTTTTATGGCTTTTTCGACTAGAAAATTTTTTACGGTTTTTACGGTTTTACTGTTTTACTATTTTCGCGGGTTTTTACTGTTTTGACGATTTTTATGGTTTTACAGTTTTTTTTGTGGTTTTTTGGTTTTGGCGAAAATTGCAATTTTTTTCGGTTATGCGGTTTTTACGGTTAATTTTTCAGATTTTTATGGTTTTGAAGGATCTTTTTGTTTTGGCGGTTATTTTTGTTTTTACGACTTTTTCAGTTTTTTCTGTTTATACGGTTTTTAAAATTTTTGCCATTTTTATAGGATTTATGGTTTTTGCTGATTTTTGTATTTTTAAGATTTTTTGTTGTTTTTTGGTTTTTACTATTCTTGCGGTTTTCGGGATTAGCGGATTCTACGGTTTTGGGGTTTGACACTTTTTTAGGTTTTTTGCGGGGTTTTTACGGGTTTTCTGATAAGTACAATTTTTGAGATTCAGGTTTTTGAGGTTTTTCGCGATTTTATTGTTTTCATGGATTTTATAGTTTTCGCGGGTTTTAAGTTTTTCGCAGGTTTTACAGTTTTCGCCGATTTTTGCGGTTTTGGTTGTTTTGCGATTTTTTATGGCTTTTTTGGTTTTTGCGAATTTTCAAGTTTTTACATGTTTTACAGTTTTTAGGGTTTTTACGGTTTTGCTATTTTTAAGGTTTATATGGTTTTTACTATTTTATGTTTTTTACGATTTCTGCGAATTTTACGGCTCTTGTGTTTTTGTGTTATTAGGGGCTTTTTTGGTTTGTACGATATTTGCTATTTTTACGGTTTTCGCGATCTTACGACTTTACAATTTTCGGGTTTTTTACCGTTTTGACAATTTTTACGGTTTTGACAGATTTTGCAGTTTTCTATTTTCGCGGTTATTTCGATTTTTTGATTTTTTCAGTTTTGCGTTTTGACAATTATTTTTGGTTTTATGATATTTGCAGTTTTTCGGTTTATATGGTTTTTTGCGATTTTTACAATTTTTACGTTTTTTGCGGTTTTTGCCGTTTGCGATTTATGATTTTTATGGTTTTGTGTTTTCACTGGTTTTACGATTTTCATGGTTTTTTCGGGTTTACAGTTTTATATTTTTTGTGGTTTTACGGTTTGACATTTTTTGTGATTTTTACGGTTTTGGGGGATTTTACATTTTTTTGGTTTTTTAATTTTTTCCGTTTTTTAAGTTTTTACGGTTTTGACACTTTTTGAGAATATTTCAGTTTTCACGGGTTTAACGGTTTTGCAGTTTTTACGGTTTTTAAGGTATTAACGATTTTACATATTTTTCGCAGGTTTTACAGTTTTTGCTTGTTTTTGCGTTCTACGATTTTTCTTATTTTACAATTTTTTCGATTTTTATGATTCTTGCGGGTTTGACGGGTTTTTCCGGGTTATAGAGTTTTTAAAGGTTTTTTCGATTTTTTACGGTTTTTGTGATTTTTAAGATTTTCACAAGTTTTATTGTTTTCGCGGGTTTTACGATTTTTGCAGTTTTTTAGATTTTTGCGGTTTTGCAGTTTTACGGTTTATGCAGGTATAACGATTATTTGCTTTTTTCTTTTTTCAATTTTTACAGTTTTTACGGGTTTTACGGTTTTTGAGTTTTTTGAAATTTTATGATTTTTTTACATTTTTACGATTTTTATGGTTTTACTATTTTTGCGAGTTTTTACCGTTTTGGCGATTTTTACGGTTTTTGTGGTTTTTACATTTTGACGGATTTAGCAGTTTTGAAGTTTTCTGTTTTTGCGATTTCCACAAGATTTTTTCTCCATATTTTACGGTTTTTAAGAATTTTTGCGTTTTGACAGTTATTTCGGTGTTCACGATTTTTGCAGATTTATCGGTTTATACCGTTTTTTTAGATTTTTGCGATTTTTACAGTTTTGATGGTTTTTACTTGTTTTACGGGTTTTCTCCGGTTTATATGTTTTTGCGGTGATTGTCGTTTTGCGGTGTTTTGTCGTTTTACGGTTTTTACAGTTTTTTCCGGTTTTCACGGGTTTTACGGTTTTCGCCTGTTTTTGCGGTTTTTACAATTTTCACAGTTTTTACGATTTTTAAGGTTTTTGCGATTTTTATAGCTTTTACGAGTCCAAACCAATCATCCGAAAATATTCAAACTTTAAAACACAAAATATTTACAAGCGATGGAAACATATATTTTTAAAATAAAGGATCAATAAATAAACCTAAAACAAGCGTTGATAAAAAAAAAAACCTAAAACAAGTGAAACATATGTAACAAATATTTACATGTGAGATGAATTACTGAATGTACTAAATAAAACATATCTAGTAGGGGTGTCAAAATGGTTAAACCAACCCAAACTAACTCATACCCATTTGACTTGAGTGTTAAATGGGTAATGGATTAAACCAATCCATTACCCATTTAAATTAATGGATTGATGGTTTAATGGGTTGACTCATCATAAACATGATATTGTCTATATAGTTTTACATACTTTTAATAATTTTTTTAATGAAAATAAAACTGCTTAAATAAAATAATTCGTTTCATATATTCAACTTTAAAATTAATTACCGATTCAGTTAATTAATTAAAATATGCAAAAATTATAAACGTAAATAAAATGTTTAACAAATTCAAATGAATAAGAACTTAAGAACTGATGTCAAAATAAGTGAATAATAATAATAACAAAATAACGTGGACTACAAAGTCCAGCCGTGAGATTATATATACTGAACTCGGTTTACTCCGGTTTAAGAAAAACTCTCAAAGTTAAACCGTGTTACTAAATAGAGCCATATTTTAACAGATGATCGAAGAGGAAGAGATACATATGCTGAGGAAAGAAATGGTTCCCAAAGCTCAACTAATGCCTTTCTTTGATCGACCTTTTCTCCCACAGAGGTCAGTTTCATCATCATACATTGTTAAATACACTTTGCTTTCTCTATTAATAAGTAATTTGAAAATGTTTGGGGGTGTATAGATCAAGCAGACCATTGACGATGCCTAAGGAACCAAACTTTGGAAATGTAAATAGCACTTGTTGGATCTGTGTTTTTGAAATGAATACTCAAAAAGAAATCATTTGAAAATAAACTTACATTTGCAAATTTAGTAGTCTTTCTCATGGTCTGTGTTTTTAGGAATCATTTGGACCCGACCGAATAATAACAGTCTCGCTTTCATATACACCACATAAAAGAAAATATTAGTAATGTATAAACTAAATCAATCCAAGTATGATAAATAAAAGTGTTATATCTTCATCGTCAATCGGGTAACCAAATATCCATGAACGGGTACAGAGCAGAGCTTGAACATTACTAGGAAGAAGTCGACTTCGATATTTATTTAGCACAAGAGATCTAATACTAAAAGAAGATTCAGAAGCCACAATGGTGATGGGAATGCTGAGCACGTCCATAGTCATGTATGCAAGCGCACCAAAACGATGTTTATTTTCTTTCCAATACTGCAAAATATTCAGATTTGGAAGATTTCTCATCTCTAATTTTGGATCCTCTAAATACATATCCAAAGCCGACTTTCCTTCTTCCATATTGTCTGGAACATCATCTAAGTCAAACAATCTAGATTCATCTGAGATTTTCATCATTCACCTGAGAGTGTCGAAGAATGGCGACAGAGAAGGAATCGAAAGTTGTTCTGGTTTTAGATTAACACGTTGTTTTGGTTTGGTTATGGGTAACTCAATAACTTATTTTATCCAATCCATTAGGAGCCAACTCAATAAACCCACTAATCCATTAAGTCCATTAATCCATTAAGATCCAAATTGCTAACCCATTAGATCCATGGTTTGAATATGCTAAAGCGGTATAGAGAAGAGTTGGGTTACCAACAACATCACTCTTTGACCCGCAAGTGTCAGTCCATGACAAACTCCGAAACTTGTTCATGATACATAACACTCCTGGAGTAGAGAATTTGTTACGATCACTTCCTTTTGGGATAATGTGGAGGATCTGGAAAGCAAGGAATAATCTCCTCTATAATACGACATTCACCTCTGTTGAAGATACATATAAAAGAGCAATAGAAGATACACGCAAATGGTTGGCTATACACTCTCCTCTTGGCAGTAAGACTCCCGATGGACTACAGCATGGTCCAAATCACAACGCTTTCCTCTCCCCACGAACGCAAAAGTTGATGAAACCTTCAAGAGGATGACTTAAATGTAACTACGATGTTTCACACCACGAAAGGGACCAACTATCGGGTATGGCTTGGATTATTTGAGATGACATGGGACTATGTATTGAGTGTGGAATTGGCAAGTTTCAAGGACGCTTTACGGTTGAGGAAGCAGAATGTTCGGCACTCCTATGGGCTATACAGTGTGCGTGGGCACATGGATACCAACGTGTTGAGTTTGAAGATGATAATTTTAATGTTACTCGATTAATCCATAATAAGGAATCCAATCGCAGATTGAAACACATTATGGATGAAATTCAAGCTTGGCGAGTATGCTTTGAAGATATCAAGTTCAGTTTTTGTGGAAGGGAAGCAGACAAGAGTTCTGATTACTTAGCTAGGAAAATTTTACTTGACAATTACTCCTGGTTTATATTTTATAGTTTCCCTTCTTTCCTACGACCGATCGTAAACAATGAATAACGATGTTTTAATATAAAGTCTGTTGACAAAAACGATCCTAAACCAGAACCGATTCCTGTCTATTTCTACACCGACCTAGCTCTGAATCTGAGATTCTCTTCAATGCCCAAGCTAAATCGATTTTGCAGAGAGAGTAAATGACGATTACCATTGAAGATTAAAGAAGAAACACGAAGGTTGAATGAACTACGGAAGCAGAAAGAAAACGAGACACGGCGAATTAACGTGTTCGGCCTCCACCGCCAATGTGGCGGGAGCCTACGCACGCCGGGATCTTGCCCGGAAATCTACTACTCCGATGAGAAATCGAACTTGTGTTACAATCGCACTCTTCCTCTCTCGTCTCTCTATATCTCTCTTCTCTCACTCTCTGTTTC
>OVAN01008062.1:0-18728 GCA_900406275.1 Anastatica hierochuntica | reverse complement strand
ATCTGGAAAATGAGCTCTTAATCGAATTATTTGAGCAAGTAACCTCGCAAATGCCAAATTTCGGGTTGATAATAAACATACATGCGACCATCTTGTGGACGTATCAATGATTACCATAAAGTACCTGAACGTGCAACAAGGTGGGTGGATAGGTCCACAAATGTCGCCTTGTATTCTTTCTAGGAAGTTTATAGTTTCCTTAGTTACTTTAACTGGTGATGGCCTAACAAGGAGTTTCCCTTGTGAACATGCTATACACGTGAGATTCTTAGGGATAACTCTTCTATCTTTCAATGTGTGCCCATTTGTATTTGATATTAATTTTCGCATCATGTTCGAACCAGGATGGCCTAACCGGTCGTGCCAAAGATTGAAATTCTTTATAAACATCTTGCTTATTGCGGCATTAGCCTCTATCATACTGATCTTAGCATAGTAAATACCAGTAGAGAGTACATGTATAGTCTCTACGACTTTCTTATTGCCTTGGGCGTTTTCTATTATCTGAAGGAACTCTTTGTTTCCTTCGCCCTTAGTCTTAATATGGAAACCATTCATTATAATATCCTTAAAGCTCAACAGGCTTCTCTTAGAGTTGGGTGCATATAATGCATCGATTATTTCTAGAAGCGTACCCTTAGACAATATAAGATAGGATTGGCCATAGCCTTATATTAGATTGGCTATACCTGCTATGGTACTTATGTTGGCATTTTTAAGTGTTAGATTAACGGAGTATCTTTTGTCTCTTAAAATCGTGTGGCTTGATCCACTGTCTACCACGCATATATCCATGTCATCCGTCATTCTTCAAAATAAGAATTATAGAACTAATGAAGGAATTTTGGATGACATATTTTAGAGACTTATTTTCGAAAATCATTCATTTTATTAATTAAGTTTTGATTGTTTGGTGCAAGATAAATAGATCAAAGAAATATGACAAATTCAAAGAAGTCAAGAAAGCACAAATAAAGCACAAAAGCAAAGAAAGCACAAAAGGTTTGATGACGAAATCAACTTGATTTTTTTAGGCAATCAGATATCTCATAGGCCAAAAGATCATCTTATCCATGGTCAAAATCATTCTCGCCATCTTCATAGACCAAATTAGCTTCAGGATTCTTCCCTTTCAGAGTTTATTGGTAAAGATCAACAAGATGTTTGGGAGTCCGACATGTTCTAGCCCAATGGTTACCCGTTCCACACCTATGGCACACATACTTGGTGTTTGTCGTTTGCTTGTTAGCTTCCCATTTGTGTGGGTTCTGTGGTTTAAAAGAAATACCACGGCCTCGTCCACGGCCATGACCAAGATTGTTTTGATAGCCACGGCCTCGGCCATAAAAGTTTCCTTGGCCACGACCAAAGGCATTGTACTGGCCATTACCTCGGCCGCGTCCTTATTCTCAATCACGGCCACGGCCGCGTTGGCTATTATTCTGGACGTGGTTAGTTTCTTTATTTGCCTCTGCGGCAATGTGTGCTTCGGGTAGTGGGGTTGATCCAGGAGGTCTCATTTCACTGTTTCTCATTAATAATTCATTATTTTGCTCAGCGAGCAATAGACATGAGATCAGATCAGCATATGTAGTAAAGCTCTTTTCACGGTATTGTTGTTGTAACAACACATTACTTGTGTGAAAAGTAGAAAAGGTATTTTCTAGCATATCCTTGTCTGTTAACACCTCGCCACATAGTTTCAATTTAGAAACTATCTTAAATAGGGATGAGCCTTTGGTAATATCACTGTCCTTTGGTGATCATATCTTGTTTTCAATTCTTTCCAAAGGTCTAAAGGGTTCTCAATTATTAAGTATTGGTCTTTGAGTCTTTAAGCAAGATGATGGCGGATAATCAAGATAGCTTTGTATCTTTCTTTTTCACTTGCCTCACTGCCCTCGGTGATTCATTCACCGAGTCCCTTTGATTTCAGGATAATTTTAGTATCAAGTGCCCATTGCAAGTAATTATCTCCTGAGAGATTGAGGGCAGCAAAGTCCAGATTGTTGATTTTCGACATCTGAAAACACATATTCCATAATTAGATCTTTGAACCGTGTAATATGCTCAATTGGTCGGATGTGGACATTTGGCCAATTGTTTAAGTCTTGGCCAAGGTTTGGATTCGGCCAAGATTTTGTTTTGTTTA
The DNA here is from genome assembly GCA_900406275.1 of Anastatica hierochuntica. Taxonomy (NCBI): domain Eukaryota; kingdom Viridiplantae; phylum Streptophyta; class Magnoliopsida; order Brassicales; family Brassicaceae; genus Anastatica; species Anastatica hierochuntica. The sequence continues at coordinate 16,576 of OVAN01008062.1, read as the reverse complement.
AGTTTGATCACGGAAAACAAATGCACCAAACAAGCCTCACGACCAAACAATTCTCACGGCCTAGCATGCAATTTCTATATGTTCATGCGGCATGCAATTATCCGTAGCTCACGGTGTTGCAGTTCTCAGAGTTCGGGACGAATTCTCTGTAAGGAGAGGAGAATTGTAACGACCAAGTTTTTTTCAACCCGGTTTAGTAATTATTTAATCCTAAACCAGTTCCCTAAACCGAATCAAGCCTTAAACCTATCGATTTAATTAATTTTAACCTTAATCCTAATCTAATTCTTTTTTTCATTATTTTATTTTGGCGTCGCCATCATCAGAGAGAAAATCCAAAGATAATTTTCGAGCCATTGAGCTAGAGAGAAGAGAGGAAACGAGAAAGAAGAAGAAGCTTGTGTAGTCCTGCAGGAAGCAGATTCAAGATGTCGTGGAAGAAGGACAAATGACTAATAAAATCGACATATTTCAAATATGAAAATATTATAGAAGGTAACCAACTCTTCAATATTTGTTCGCCAGTTTATGGATCATTATTTAATAGAATATTTTCAGAGTTATCATCGTTACACTGAGAACTATTGAAGCAGATCGCTAATCAGACTAATCCGTGCGTAGAGGATGTTTCAAGGGTCAAACGGAATTGTATCCAAGCAAGACTGGCGACTATGGACCAAGGACTCATGAGGTTTCAATTCCACAAAAGGGTTCGGAAAGATGACCCATATTTTAAGGGTTATGCTATTTTTCCAAGTATCTTTAAAGTTGTTAGATTTCCAGACATGTTTCTTCTGCTCGTAACTTGTGTTCAGTTGAGCTATAGGTCGACTTTGAAACTTATCCTCAGTAGGATTGTTGTAGGTACTCCTATAAACCCATTGGTATAAGCAAAACCAGATTCGGGTTCATTTGGAAAGTTCTATTTATGATAGGTTTTCATATTTGGAAAGCTTCCTTTTTGGGAAAGTTTCCTAGGTTTCCCTTTTTACGCAATTTTCCATTTATGAAAGGTTTTCATAAATGGAAATTTTTCATAAATGGAAAGTTCCCATTTTTAGCAGGTTCCCGTTTAAAGTCTAATATGGATTCCTGTTCCAGGTTCTTTTTCTAGAAGGAAGAACAGCGTGGGATAAGAAGGATGACGCATAATTTCCGTGGGGTAAAGCTTGTAAGGAGGATCATCAGTCAGGCATTTCAGAGGTGTATCTACCATGTGACTAAGGTGAGGAGCTACCGCGTAAATTCCTTGCTTTCTTTCGGCTTAGTTTTCTTCCTCGTTAGGCTAGCATCAGAACTTGATTGAGTTTCTATGAATCGAGTCTGATTGGGTCTTGCGTGTATTGATTTCTTTCGTGTTAAATTGGAATTAGGGTTAATAGATGATATCACCATTGATTGTTTCGCATAATGATTGTTGTGTGTGATATAGTTATAAAGTGTGATGGATAGTAGGAGAAGCCTTGACGTGGTATACATATGAAGAATCCCTGTATTCCCAGAGCCGTGTTTGCGTAGGGTGCGGGCATTAAGTCGATCGGTGTCCGTAGCCCTTTGATCGATAAAGCGTCCACTAGGCAGTGTGTATAGCCTATGCTGTGTAAGCCTCTTCGGGGGTGCCAGCAGTCACTGGAGCTGTCTAGGACCAATTTTGTGTCTTCGTTGGGTGTTTTAGGTGTCATGTTTGCTGCATGTTTCTAGGACTAGTTTGGCGGTGTTGATTTTCTAAGTCGGGTGTGCAGACTTGCGTGTTCTAGCAATCCACCCCTTCGCTGAGTGATTTCCCTGTCACTCATCCCTCTCTTCTTGTCCCTCCCATCTTTATCTTTTTCGGGTATGTTTTGACAGGTTTGTACTAGAAGCGGCGATTTAAAGTTCAAGTTGTGGTTTTGCAAAATTGTTTTTGTTGTACCAGTTGGTTAACCCTCGTTCCTTCGGAACGGGCGTTACAGTATGGCTCTTGAATCTGTCGTTGGACTGGAAGAAACTCGACTATATAAAGCAAGAACTCTAGTTTGCTTCTTCTCCTAATGGTAAAATGGTAGAAGACTATATGAAGCAAGAACTCTAGTTTGCTTCTTCTCCTAATGCTAAAATGGTAGAAAAGGATAAGAAAGTGTTGACGAGAATTATGTAAACAAAGATGGAGCTTAGCATCGACGAAGACCAGGAAGAAGGTTGAAAAGATGTTAAAGACCTTGCAGGCCAAAAAAAATTGATTTTGTGTTGCACAAGACTGTCAAGAGGCTACTGTGGGAGATAATTGAGCTATGGCACACGTGTAACGTCTCCGTGGCACACAAAAGCTACTCTTAAAAGATCAAAACGACTGTTTGTACTTGGTGGTTGACCAGATAATCTTTAGCCCAAAATAGAAAAGCCAGCGAAGATGGACACTACCTGAGCCTAGTGTCCAGGTAAATCCACACTGTTTATACTCACTTTTTGGTTTAGTACACTATGTACAAGACACTGATAAATATACTGACGAGGGAGAGGTTTACACTGAGCAAGCAAAAACAACTTTAGAGGAGACAATACTTGTTTCTTGTTTGAATAAAAGCTCCTCACTAAGTGTTTACTTTTACTGACAGTAAAAACAACTTTAGGGAAGATGTTGCTGGGGAACCTTAGCAGTAGACAAAACAAATCCCAACAGAAATAGTAAAATTTTATTTACTCAAAATAAACTCTGGTAGATGAAACATATATGTATCAACAAGTGATGTATAACATGTTTTATAAGCTTTTATAAATATTTCTGTAAATAAATGTTTACAATTGATGTTGAACCATATATGTAAAGTTTTACAAGTGTGCAAAATTCTGATTTATAAGTGATTTGTAAAGTTTTATAAACTTTTATAAGGGTTTATAAGTCATTACATATATATTTACTTTAGTTGCATATATGTTGTGCATTGCATAAACTTTAACCCCAGATTTTGTAACATATGATTTATAAGGGTTTATATATGTCATTAAAAAATGATGTAATACTTGATTTGTAAATGTTTATAAACTGTTATGCGTGCTAATAAGTTTTTATAAAATTTAAATTTGATCACATATATGATGTATATTACTTTAAAACTCTTTTTCTTCGTCATGTAACATCTAATTTATGAAAGGTTTATATTTTGCTGTTAAACATGGTGTAAGTTATTATTTTATTTTAACTAATGACATGATACATGAGAATTAAGAGTAGAATTAAAGAAAAATTGAACCTTGTTCTGATACCTTGTTAGAATTTAAAAGGTTTAGTAAAGGATAATGAAGAACATGAGAATAGTAGAAGAAGGATGTTGCAAGAATAATAACAAGGAAAAGAAGTTAGTATTTCTTGATGTTGTAAAACAAAAAATACAAGATATTGTTCTTAAAATAAGAGACCATTTAAATTCAAAATACAATAAAGAAAGAAATAGTACAAGGTAATTAATGTGAAAGTTGGATACAAATCATTGCCACCTTTCTTGACAAAGACATGAATTATTTCTTTATTTGCTTCATTCCTTTTGGCTCCAACGACCATATAGTCAGACTATTTCAGTAGTTTAACTATCTCCATATAGTCAGACTATTTCAGAATCTGATTTCTCGATAGTCAGACTATTTCAAAATTTCTCAATACTCCCCCTCAAGCTAGACAATAGTCAGACTAGGCAATAATAGTTCTAAAGCACATGAGAGAGGACGTCCAAGTCTAGCATGCCACAATGGATCATTACTTAAACTATAAACGTATTTGAAAGCATAAGATAAATCAGGTAATGGCTTGGTGTCTTCAAGCATGTAAAAGCCATCCTTGGTTCTTCCTTTGCCAAATACCTTACTTGATTTAATATCCTAAAAATTAACATCATTAGGACCAAAAATCACATTGCAATTAAGGTCATTTGTGATATTTTAACCGATAGCAAGTTGGATGTAAAACTAGGAAAGTATAAGGCTTTAGATTTTTTATCAAATAACTTAAGCGCTCCTTCACCTCTTATAGGAACTCCATGACCATTAGCAGCGACTACACTACCTAGAGCCGATTTAATATCTCTAATCAAGTTAGCATCACTAATCATATGATGAGAAGCACCGAAATCTACTATTAGAGGTTTAGTACTAGTTGAAGCTAGATGTGTTTTACCAAATACTTTACCATTGTGATCCTTGAGAGCTTTGGTGAGTACGTCAAGATCCGATTTCTTCACCATTTCCGCTTGTGCAATCATCATGGAAGTTGTCATTGCCGTATATTCTTCTTCCTTGGCAAAAAGGAATTTTTTGTCGTAGATGCTCCTATGGATGCTCCTATGTTTGCCGCAGTATTCCTTCTTGTGCCATGGAAGAGAAGGCTCTTTGTGGCTTGAATCCATTGTCTTTGGTCTTAGATGAGGATAGAGGATCCAACAACCTTCTTTGGTATGTCCAATCCTTTTACAATGCTCACACTTCTTGGAACTATAGCCATTGTCGTATCTTCCTTGCTTTGGACCATTATTTCCATGCCTTCCCCATGGCTTTTGTTCTTGGCCGTGACCTCCTTGAGCTTGATTTGCCATCACCAAATCACTTTTGCTTCCAAATAGACCAAGAGAGTCTTCCTCCTTTTGAATTTGAGCACACACATCATGAAGACTTGGAAGCTTGTCCACTCTTAAGATGTGCTTGATGAGATCATCATAGGACAAGCTCAAAGTCAAGAGAAGACCAAAGATCTTGTCTTGTTCTCTCCTCTCATTAAGGATGGTAGTATCTATGGTGCTTGACCTAAGCATCTCTAGCTCGGCCCAAAGAGATCTAAACTTTCCAAAGTGTTGTTTGAAGTTCATACCTTCTTGATTATGGTTGTTAATGGATCTTTTTACCTCAAACACTCTACTAATGTTGGTGCATTGATATACACCTTCTTGAGTGTTTCCTATAGTTACTTTGCACTTTCACAATAGAAGTATGTTTTTAGTACTTTATGCTTCCAATGAATTTTGAAGAATAGAAAGCACAAGTTGATCTTCTTGAGCCCATTTTTCGGCTCCAACTATGGTTATTTCTTGACCATCTTCATCTTGAGTGGTAGCTTTTGGAGTTTATCCTTCTTCAACATACTTCCTAACCCCTTTTCCACTTAAATTTGCTTTGGTTAACTTTAACCAAAGGAGGTAATTAGTGCCCTTAAGGGTCACCGAAATCGTCAATTTCTTGGAGCTTTCCATTGATTTGCAAGAATTTTAACAATTTGAAGGATTTAGGGGCTGGAAATGAAACAACTTAAGAGCTGGAAAAGTCAGAGAATTTTGTGAAAAACAGTATCAAAAAGAGAAGAATTAAGAGTAGAATTAAAAAAACAATTGAACCTTTTTCTGATACCATGTTAAAGGTTAAGAGATTTAGTAAAAGATAATGAAAAACATGATAATAGTAGAAAAAGAATGTTGCAAGAAGAAAAACAAGGAAAAGAAGTTAGTATTTCTTGATGTTGTAAAACAAAAACGTACAAGATATGTTCTTAAAATAAGAGACCATTCAAATTCAAAGTACAATAAAGAAAGAAATAGTACAAGGTAATTAATGTGAGAGTTAGAGACAAACTCATTGCCACATTTCTTGAAAAATACATGAATTACTTCTTTATTTGCTTCGTTCCTTTTGTTTCTAGCAGCCATATAGTCAGACTATTTTAGTGTATTTTAACTATCTCCATATAGACAGATTATTTCAGAACCTGATTTCTCAATAGTCAGAGTATTTCATAATTTCTCAATACTTATATACTGTTGTAATCCAATGATACATATATCAGGACAAATTTATCCAACACACAACATATTTAGGTCCAATGTAAACAATTCATAAGGGCTTAGGAAGACTTTGTATGTTACTGGATAAACATTTATAGAGGCTCATAACACTTAAAAATGCTATAAACCTTTACAAATCAAATGTTACAAAATGTTGGAGTAAATACAATCAATAGAAATAATATATGCAACCAAAATAAACATTTATTGTTCCATATAAAACCTTATTAAATTCTTAGAGAGAGAGGAAACTGAGTTTAAGCAATACACATCATAAATAAAGTTAAAGTAAACATTTGTAATAGCTTATAATACATTTATTTGTGACAAAAGTAAACATTTGTAAGGACTTATACAATTTATAAAGATTTTCTAAGCCCTTATAAAGATTTACGGGCTAAAGTTCAATAAAAATCATATAATACGACCAAAACAAACATTTATATTGACTAATAAACCCTTATAATTCAGATGTTACAAAAAGTTTGGTATGATTTTAGGCAATACACATAATAGATATGGCTAAACTCAACTTTAACAAAGATTTATAAACATTTACAAAACTTATAAACATTTATAAATAATTATAAGAAACTTCTAAATTAGATAATATCGAATTTCGGGATGGAATTAAAAGAATATACAATATATATGAGACTAAAGAAATTATTATCAGAAAATCATTTCCAAAGTTAAGAGAAATTTTATTGAGAAATCAATACCAAAATTTCATTGGGAAATTAGCATTGCAACATCCAACCTTCATAAATATTTACTTTGGTAAAAAAATATGACATATACTGCCTAAACTCCAAATGAAAATTATATAATACTAGATAAATATCCGCACAATGTTGCGGGTTATTTTTATTAGCTAGCACATGTATTACATGATTAAAATACGTATATAAGAAGAGTATATGTAATTTAATATAAATATATTAACAATATCATTTTTGTGTTTTTGTAGTCGATCTGTAATATACTTCCTCCTATTTATTGTACTTTTTTTATAATGGTCAAAAAATTCATTATAATTCGAATTAAAATTACAAATATTTGAAATCTCTAACTATTTTTTGGATCATTCTAATTATCTCTAGAAGCAAATGACAATGCAAATAAAATATTATTTAATTATGTTTCAAAATTTTCGATCTAATTATTAAATATAAAATAACTAAGAAAGCTGGAAAAACACCTCGAACAATATTTAGTTAAAAACTTAAAATGGTTAAGACTTTAGCATTTTAAATGTAGAAGTGACATTATATTGATGATGTGTAATGTATAACTTTTATTTATTAATCTTATTTTGATAAATTATTATTAAGAGTAAAGAGAGACAAAAAGACAAAAGACATTTAATTGAAGTATAAAATTAAAAAAATATGGTGTGTATTAATGTTTTGCTCTGATGGGTTTATAAATTCATATTTTTAATGATGTGTTATTTTTATAGTTTATGAAAATGCCAATATGTCATTTCTTGGAGAGACATAAGACTAATTATAGTATTGATTTGATTTATAAATGTTTACTTAAACCACATATGTAATGTTTATTGTTTAAACACATGTTCAACTTCCTGTAACATTGAATATATGGTGCAAACTGCTTACATTTCAACACAAATTTAGAAAAAATTTGATTTTTTAATTATTTATTAACTTTTATAAGCGTTTATAAATATGTACAAAAGTATATACATTTTTCTTCCGGCTTTTATACTATGCCAGTTTTTGTATTCATTTTGACGTTCTTATGATCTTTATCTAGATGTAAAAATGTATAAATATGAGTATAAATGTAAGTTTTTCACATTTATGTGTATAAATTAACTCTTTAGAATAAAAAAAAATTGTATAAAATTATTTATAAGACCCTATAAATCACTAAAAAAGATTAAGCAAAGAATACAAAGTTATCTCTTTTCTCCTAAAGTTGAATTTTTTCTCTCATATAGTTTTGTTAACAAACGCACCAATTTGTTTAAACAAATGTTCAACTTTCTGTAACATTGAATATATGGTGCAAACTGCTTAAATTTCAACACAAATTTAGAAAATAATTGATTTTTAATTATTTATTAACTTTTATAAGCTTTTATAAATAGGTACAAAAGTATATACATTTTTCTGCCGACTTTTATACTATGCCAATTTTTGTATTCGATTTGATGTTCTAATGATCTTTATCTAGATGAAAAAATGTATAAATGTGAGTATAAATGTATGTTTTGTCACATTTATGTGTATAAATTAACAAATTTATTAGACCCTATAAATCACTAAAAGAGTTTAAGCAAAGAATACAAAGTTATCTCTTTTCTTCTAAAGTTGTATCTTTTCTCTCAAATAGTTTCGTTAACAAACGCACCAATTTGTTAATATCCAAACCCACAACTTATAAAGATCCAAGCTTTTTGAGGTATAAACAGAGAAGAGTTATAAAGGTTGTAACTTTATGAAGATTTAAGCAAGAGGGAAGCTAAAGGAGTAAGCTTTATATGTGTCCAGATATAAAACAACAAAGGAACGAAACCATTTGATAGAAAAGACAGAGCTTTAGAAGAAAGGAGATAACTTTTTATTTATTGCTTAAATCTTTGTAAAATCTTAGAGAAAAGACAAATGTTTATCTATGATATAAGATGATTACAAAGATGAAAACCAGAGTATCCCCACAATAAACCTTTGCACTGCCTACTTGAGGATCACACTCTCTTTGCAATAAGATTCTAATAACCTATCCAATATAGCTTAAGCTATCACAAACGCAAAAAATCTATAAGAACGTAAAAGAAAAGACTTTGATGTTTAAATAGAAATAATCACTTCTAAGAGAGGATAGAAACAATCACTTCTTAAGTGTCTTTTGAGGCCTTGTGAGATGAATCTGAGGCCCATATCTTCTTTAACCCTAACGATATCTTTTGATTCAATTCTTCTTGGCAACTTGGCTCTGTTTCAGCGTTCTCCAAGTCTTCTATTTCCAGCGATGGTTTCTGCTTTCTTTGGCGGAAGTAGACCCTATGGAGCGTTTCAATACCATCCCCTTTGAGACGAAGCTTGTCCTCAAGCTTGAAAGACGGGAATTGTTTGCTTAAAGTCAGTCCCAAAACCCAAGAATTTTTATGTTTGGGAAGATCCTTCCAATTTACCAATACCTCCAGTTGGCCACCCTTAGTATATCGAGGGTCTCTTAGCTCCTTCAGTTCCATGATCAGTTCACCTACATCTGAAAAACAAGTTGGCAGAGGTGTAATATCGAAGTCTGTGCCCACTGCTAACTTTAACTGAGACACGTGAAACACCGGGTGTATTTTGGAAGTCGGGGGAAGCTTTAAGCGATAGGCCATTTAACCAATACGTTCAAGGATTTCAAACGAACCATAATATCTTGTTGCCAGCTTCGGATATACTCGGCAGGCTACGAATTTCTGCTGATAAGGTTGCAGCTTCAAGAAAACCAGTGTACCGACCGCATACTCGACATCCCGACAATGTTTATCGGCTGAGATTTTCATTCTCTGTTAAGCTTTGTCTAAGGTCCCTCTTAACTCATGTAACATTAAATCTCTTTTCCGCAGCATGATCTCCAAATCAGAGTTCTTTGTTGAGCCATCTATAAAGGGTATTATATCCGGTGGGTTTCTCCCATAGAAAACCTTGAATGGTGTGGTTTTTAAGGCGGAATGGTACCTTGTGTTATATGAATACTCGGCCCAAGCAAGGAAATTATATCAGGTCTTTGGATGGCTAGAGACGAAGGAATGAAGATATGCTTCGAAACAATAGTTTAGTATTTCGGTTTGTCCATCCTTTTGTGGGTGGTAGGAGGTGCTGTATTTCTTTTTTATCAGAGATAAACAGCAATATTCAGTGTAGAATGAACTGAGGAAGATCCTATCTTTGTCCGAAACGATAGACTTTGGGTATCCATGTAGTTTTATAATCTCGTTGACAAACCAGATAACAACATGTCTTGCGGTGAAAGGGTGTCATAGACCAATGAAGTGAGCATACTTGCTCAGCCTATCGACAATGAAAAATATCACATGGAACCCTTCGGCAGTTGGTAATCCTTCAACAAAGTTGTACTTATGTCTTGCCAAATCTTGTTCAGAATAGGTAGCGGTTGAAGAAGTCCCGGGGGGTACCATTTTCGAATATTTCTGTTGTTGAAAAACTGTACACTTAGAGACATAATCTTTAACCAACTTCTTCATGTCATTCCATTGAAAGAGTTGCTGAACACGTTTTAAAGTCTTAACCACACTGATATGTCCTCCTACCAAGGTATCATGAGAGTCATATAAGATTGAAGGAATAAAGGCTGAAGTTGGAGGCAATAATAGTCTGCCTTTATACAACATTCTCTCGTCATCCACTTGGAAACCAGGTTTAGTAACATCCCCTTCCAAGATTCTCTGCTTCAGCTTTTGTAAGTCTGAGTTTTAGTCAATTTCTGCCATAATATCCTGCAGTTTTAAAGAAGCAGGAATGATCAACACTAAAAGGAAAGAAGCAACCTGTTGGGAAGAGTTTTGAACCATTCAAGGAAGGCCATCAGCTGCCTTTTTTGATACCAAGTTTGTAGACTATGTCAAACTTGAAACCCATCAATTTTAATAGCCATTTGTGATAGTCTATTGAGACATCCTTTTTCTCTAATAAGAACTTTAAACTCTTTTGATCTGTGTGAACCGTGAATCTTCGACCCATGATAGTGTTTCCATTTCAAAACTGAGAAAACTATAGCCATGAGTTCTCTTTCATAAGATTGGTTTCACTTGTTCTCTTGATGTCAAGCTACGGCTAAAGTAAGCGATCAGTTTTTTTTTTTGCATCATAACTGCGCCAAGTCCATGGCCCAATGCATCACCCTCAACTATAAAGGCATCATTGAAGTCTGGTAAGCGTAACGCATGTGCTGAACTCAACACATCTTTCAGAGAATCAAAGGCATGTTGAGCTGTTGGTGACAACCTGAAACTGTTCTTGCGGAGTAGTTCTGTTAACAACTTAGCTAGGGATCCATAACCTTTAACGAAGTGCTGATAATAGCCTGTGAGGCCTAGGAAGTCTCGAATTTCCTTTACAGTCTTTGTTGTTGGCCAAAGCGACATAGCCTCTGTTTTAGAAGGATCCGTTGCCACATCCTTTGCAAATATGACATGCCCCAAATAATCAATATGTTTTTTTCCGAACAAACACTTTTTCTTATTGGCGTATAGGTGCTATTCGTGTAGGATGTCAAGCGTTATCTTAAGATTTCGAGTGTGCTCTTCCATAGATGGACTATATACCAAAATATCGTCGAAGAAAACAGGAATGAACTTTAGTAGATGGGGTCAAAAAATGTTGTTCATTAGTGCTTGAAATGTAGCTTGTGCATTCACTAAGCTGAATGGCATTACAACAAATTTATAGTGACCCTCATGTTTGCGAAAAGCCATTTTCTCTATATCATAAATAAAGATCTGTCCTTTCTCTAAGATTTTACAAGGGTTTAAGCAAATAATACAAAGTTATCTCCTTTCTTCTAAAGCTGTATCTTTTCTCTCAAATGGTTTCATTAACAAACACACCAATTTGTTAAGATCCAAACCCACAACTTGTAAAGATCCAAGCTTTTTTAGGTATAAATAGAGAAGAGCTATCAAGTTCAGAAATTTATGAAGATCTAAGCAAGAGGGAAGCTAAAGGAGTAAAATTTATATGTGTCCAGACATAGAACAACAGAGGAACGAAACCATTTGAGAGAAAAGAGACAACTTTAGAAGAAAGGAGATAATTTTGTATTCATTGCTTAAAACCTTGTAAAATCTTAGAGAAAGGACAAATATTTGTTTATGATATAATATGATTACAAAGATAAAAACTATAGTATCCCCACAGCAAACCTTCGCACTGCCTATTTGAAGATCACACTCTCTTTGCAATTATATTCTAAGAACCTGTCCAATATAGCTTAACCTATCCCAAACCACAAAAATGCATAAGTACGTAAAAGAAGAGACTTTGATGTTTAAATAGAAACATTAACTTCTAAGAAAGGGTAGAAGCGTCTTGTTCTTCTTCTCTTAAGTGTCTTTTGAGGCCTTGTGAGATGAGTCTGAGGCGCATATCTTCTTTTGACCCAAGTGATATATTTTTGGTTCAATTCTTCTTGGAAACTTGACTCTGTTTCAGTGTTGTGCAACTCCTCTGTTTCCAGCAATGGTTTCTCCTTTCTTTGTTGGAAGTAGACCCTGAGGAGCGTATCAATACCAAACCCTTTGAGAGGAAGAAGCTGATTAAAACGATCAGTGAATGGATTCGATTCCCCACAAAAGGCTCAACTGTTAGTGTGTTTGGGCTTTTGTGGGGAATGTGTTTCCAGTAGGCTTGGACTTCAATGTCTCTCCCCACCGCAAGTAGATAGAGAAGAAACGTGATGATTTGGCAACTTCGTAGGGCTTCTTCGCTTGAGTCTAGTGATGATAAATAAATGAATATTTAATAGAGTTCAAAAGTTCCAGAAAGCAATCCCAATACTTATAAGTTGAACATGTCAAGCATATCCCACATAGCAGCAAGAGATCTTTTAGTATGTAGATCAAAGATAAGGGTTCCACATTTGTGTAAATGTCATTATCACTTTTGGCTATAACTTTGAACTCAAAGGCAATCCCATATATAGTAAGAGGGTTGTGGCTTTTGACACCTCAACACCCCTCTCCAAAACACATTAGCAATTAAAAATGACTTAAAAAAATTTCTCAAATTCAGTTTAAAAACCAGCAACTAATTTTTTAGATTAAAAAATCAATATTCGTTTAAATGGTATACATGCCAGCATTCATTTACCTATTATTGGCAAAACAAAAATTATGAGTCATCTTTCTTCTTTGTCTCTTTAGTTACTAATCTCAAAATCTCTTTTCTCTCTTTCAACAATTCAATTTCTTTCGTCTGGGTAATGATCCGACTTGATTCTGAAAGTTTTCAGACAAGGGTGTAAATCAGAGTAGTAATGGAGTTTCTTTGTGACTCATAATATTTTGAAAATGATATTGAGCTTAAATTTTGGCTTTAACCATGCCACCAACATTTTAATGGACTTTCATGATCAAGTATTTTGGGATGGCTGTGGATTGGAAATCATGGTCTTTATATACATCAAATTGCATAATGGTTAAAAGTCCTAATTAAGATCAAAGATTTTTAAATTGTATAATACTTTTCCTTGGAGATCATAATCGACTGCATAATGGCCAAAAGTCCGAAGATTTATATAAATTGGCTATTTACGCAAACACAGGTGGTTTGAGGTGGACCTTTAAATTGATGTCTCAAATATTTTAAATCTTTAGAGATTGATTTTTTTTTTGTACGAAAATTTTGAACATACGTAATAACCGAGAATGTCAAAAATAAGTGGCTTAAAGATTCTAACTTATGATTGGTTTAAGTAGAGAAACAACTCACATTTGTAAGTAAATGTTGCTTACGAGAGGAAAAGAAAAGTTTCAACTGTCTGATAAAAATTGTGAATAGGTGTTAGTGTATATTGTACATATTTACTCACAATTCAAATGTGTAAAGAGTTTCTCGAAAACGGGTTTGGATTGACCCATTTGTAGCACGCGGTACACAACTCATCTTTCCAAAATTTTATTCAAATTTAACTTAATATATGTTAACAAGAATATACTTTTTATAAATTACAAGAAGATACTTGTCATTGCATATATGTTTTTGATGGTCATAAATACAAAGAAAAAAGTAGAAAAAGTAGTACAAGTTTTTGTTATTTTTGCTTTTCTTTTCAGTTTTTAGGATGTTACCATAAAAATATTAGTTGAAAATTTATATGAATAGAAACTTAATTGCTTTTTTCAGGAACCATTTTAAAGAATTCCCTAGAAATGTTTTTACACTGAAAATTTATTTTGGAAACCTACATTCTTAAAAACTTTACAGTGGAATGGAAATCATTAAAAAAGATTTAAAGAACTTTTCAAAATACTAATATTGTTTTCTGTTTTTGTTTTCTTTTCAATGGAGAAGGTAGAAAGCCAAAAAATATTTGATTATTATCTTTTGTCTCTTCATGAATTCTATTTTGAAACAACTTCGTATAAAAAAATTTCAGCCTAAACAAAGGTTTCACGAAATAAGCATTGGCGAATCTGGAAAGGTTCAAACTTTATCAATACTGATGACTTAAGTGTGAACACCTGATTGAGAAAATTGTTTACGGTATATTGATTCATATAGAAATGAATTACTTGTTTTTCCCCTATATGTATTACTTTTCTTCTCTTTTTTTTTGTCACAAAAGAAATTTTATTAAACTTCACAAATTGAAGAATCATAAGCACAAAGAGCTCGGTTCGCTAGCGAATCAACTAAAGAATTCACATTTCATAAAATAAAAGAGAAAACAATGCAAGAAAAACAATAAGATTCCTAATATCGCAAGAAGACTAAAAATGTCAATATGATCTTCATGTCGATTGATCAAATTCACCAACACTTGAGGGTCTGAGTGCAGAAGCATCTCATCTATCCCTAACACAAGAGCTTGGCTTAGCGCTATTCAAAGAGCCAAGGCCTCCGCCGCGAGAGTCGAAGGTAAACTCTCCTTGTGAGACATACTTCACAAGAATAACATCATTCGGAGAGCGAAATAGCCATCTCATTCCACATTTCTTAGAAAACAAATCCCACGATGCATCCACCCAACATCTGTAGACTGAAAGCAAAAATAATGGTGAACCACCAGTACACTCAACAGTAGAAGAAGATGCACCATGGCCGGACACCTTCATTTGGAAACTATCCGCAAATTGCCATTCATGTGCACTTTCAAAAGCATTATGGATAAGCTCATTCACAGAAATTACCTCTATACTAAAAATCGAACGATTCTTAGCCTTCTATAACTGCCGACAAACCCAATGATAAAAATCAACAATAGAGAAACCCGCTGGTGGCAAATCCTTAGAGACATGCGTGGCAGAGAGAAATGACGATGAAATAGGAGACAACAAGAAGGGAGGCATATCCAGAGGCACTTCTTCCCACACTTGCTGCGCAAAAACACACTGCAAAAGAACATGGTCAGTTGTCTCCTAAAATCCACAGCGAGGGTAAGAAGAGTCATCTATAATCCCACGTGATTGCAGTACATCGCGGACAGGTAAAGCTCTACACATCGCTCTCCACAGGAAACTATGGAGCTTTGGAAGAGTCTTAATTTTTCAAATATTCTTCATCAAGTTTAAGTGCCATCAACTTGTATTGAATCCCAAGAGGTAAGACGGGAGTAGCCACTCGTACAAGTGTACATCTCATTCTTGTTAAATAATCATACAAGAGAATAACACCAAGTAGACAATTCTAACACCATGGACTTCTTCGCTTGAGTCTGGTGATAATAAATAATTAAATACTTAATAGAGTTTTAAAATTCCTAGAAAGTGATCCCAATACATATAATTTGAACATGTTAGACATATCCAACAGAGCAACAAAAGATCTTTTACTATGTAGGTTAAAGATAAGGGACCCACATATGTGTAAACGTCATTATCACTTTTGTCTATAACTTTGAACTCAATGGCAATCCTATATATAGTAAGTGGGTTGTGGGTTTTGACACCTCAACACCCTTCTCCATAACACATTAGCAATTAAAAATGATTTAAACTAATTTCTCAAATTTAGTTTAAAACAGCGACTAACTTTTTATATTAAAAAAATCAGTATTTTTTTAAATGGTATACTTCTCAACATTCGTTTACCTATTATCGGCAAAAAAAAATATTATGAGTCATCTTTGTTCTTTGTTTCTTTAGTTACTAATCTCAAAATCTCTTTTCTCTCTTTCAACAATTCAATTCCTTTCGTCTAGGAAATGAGCCAATTCGATTCTAAAAGTTTTCAGACAAGGGTGTAAATCAGAGTAGTAATGGAGTTTGTTTGTGACTCATAATATTTTGAAAATGATATTGAGCTTTTATTTTGGCTTTAACCATGCCACCAACATTTTAATGGATTTTTCATGATCAAGTATTTTGAGGTGGTTGCGGATTGGAAGTCATGGTCTTTCTATACACCAAACTGCATAATGGTTAAAAGTCCTAAGAAATACCAAAGATATTTAAACTACATAATACTTTTCCTTGGAGATCATAATCGACTGCATAATGGCCAAAAGTCCTAAGATTTATATAAATCGGCTATTTACGGAAACAAAAGTGGTTTGAGGTAGAACTTTAAATTGATGTCTCAAAGATTTTAAATATTTAGAGATTGACTTTTCTGTACGAAAATTATGAACAGACGTAATAACCGAGAACATCAAAAATAAGTGGCTTGAAGACTCTAACTTATGATTGGTTTAGGTAGAGAAACAACTCACATGTGTGAGTAAATGTTGCTTACGAGAGGAAAAGAGAAGTTTCAACTGTCTGATAAAAATTGTGAATGGGTGGTAGTGTATATTCTACATATTTACTCACAATTCAAATGTGTAAAGAGTTTCTCGAAAACGGGTTTAGATTGACCCATTTGTAGCACCCGTTACACAATATCTTTCCAAAATTTTATTCATATTTAACTTAATATTTGTTAACAAGAAGATACTTTTTTTTTATAAATTACAAGAAGGTACTTGTCATTGGAGATATTATTTTGATGGTCATAAATATAAAGAAAAAAGAAGAAAAAATAGTACTCCCTCCGTATTTTTATATAAGTCGTTTACATGATTTCACACAGATT